>OZ025826.1:0-125595 GCA_964019425.1 Flectonema sp. DT1601 | reverse complement strand
GCATTACTTTGTGTTATCATACCCATGGTAGTGACAGGTGTAGACGAGTCTAAGGATAATACACTTCCAGTAGCAGATCCAGCCGCATCAGTCAGATTTGGTGTTATATCATTCAAGACGACAACAGTAAGTAACGTAGCAATCCTTCCAAAGGATATAACGTCACAGTTGGTTTCAAGAAGTGGGTTCAAAATAGTTATTACTATCACTGGAGGTACATTTACTCCTTCTCAAATGTTATCGTTTTCGTCAAACATTCCGTCAACAAAAGAACCTCAAGGATTGGAAGAACACTTCAAATCTACGACATTTACGTCGTCTTCAGTCTCTCCTACGGAGATTGTGGTCCAAATTGGACCTAATGAGAAATTCAAGTATGTTAGTCGTCTTATTAATTTTATTTTGTTTTGTAATAATGTTATTGTACGATGCGCTGGACACTGAGCCTGATCTCAATTCAACAGTATTATCAACCGCGCAATAGCAAAGTAAGAATCACATTTAACCAGCACATCTACACTATTCTGAAATGTGTTTACTGTGCCTTGGTGTGATCCTACATACGCTTCCTGAAACGTGTTTTTGAAATGAAGGCTCCCGGCTGTTGTTGTGCTGCGGAGGTGTCTCTCTGTTGTCAAAGATTTTTTTATTTTATGTTGCTTTGCAGTGAATGATCTGCTGTGTGTGAACGCTGTAGATGACCATAATAAATATCAACCAACAGGACGTTTACAATGGAAACCTTATCAGTGGTAATAAACTCCCATTTAGCAGTTGGTCATCCACTCTTTGTTAACATTGTAGCAGAGGTTCCACAACTTCCTCAGGAGTCACTTCGTGATGGTAGCAGTAAGGCTTATGCAGCTAGTTCAATTATTTCTGCTGCTGCAGCTGTTGGTGGTGCGGCTTCTGCTGGTTCCCTTCCGAAGTTGATGTTGATAACGAGTGCTTTTGAGTGTCCCACTGAAGATTACTTTGAGGTGTGTGTTGTTGAAAGAATAATAAAACATTTTTTTTGAAACATAGGATTTTTTCAAGGCGAACAACAACAACAACAACAACAACAACAACCACAGATTGAGTGGACGTATCACCCGCTGCTGTTGGTTAAGTTTCCTGATATTGTTTGGGATTATAGCGGCAGTGCTATACCTGAAAAGCTAAAGACTCACGTATCAGCTATAGTTGGAAACACCCTTCTTATGATATCATCCGTATTACTGTTGCTCTCTGCGACTGTTGCGTTGGTTGGTTTTCGATCACCTTCTGGATGGTTTCACAGTCCTAAATCACTAAACATCAGAAGAACAAACTTTGACGCTGCTGCATCCTCGATTGGTTTCCCTCACTATCTTGTTATTCCGTTGATGTTTTTATCTCCAGGTGTGTAGCCGAACAACCCTTTTTTTTTCTTCTTTGCAAAAAAAATAAAAAAACAACTTAAAATAAACCCTCAGGTATATCCGTAGCCTGTGGATCACTTATTTACTACCATCCTTCTGCTGGAGCAAAGATGTTTGGTGTAATCATGCTGGGATGTACTTGTATTGCTCCTGGAGCTGCTATGTTTGGATGGATCCGCAGTAATAGATTCAACGCTGAATACGTGAAATTTGACGAAGAGAATGCGGTATGTCCCTTTTGCGTTGACTCTTATTGTTTTTTAAGGGGGAGGTAAAAAAGTTTTTAAAAAAAAAAAAAAAAACACAGATTTTTAGATTTCTTCTTGGGACACATGAATGGACCAGCAAAGACGAAACTTTATTCTACAGAACAAAATTATTTTATGAAGATTATAAGCCAGCTGCGAAGTGGTTTTTAGTATTTGAATTGTCTGTCGGTATAATGTTTGGTTTAATCGAGGCTTATCAACCCAAAGACTTATCCGGTTGTAGATGGCGTTCCTGGGGATTATTACTTGTGAATACAATTTATTGTTTGCTAGCGACCTTTGTAAGACCAATGCATGTTTTGGTTGAAACTTTTTTTATGATTCCAATGGCGTATTGCAACGAATTAATCTTAATACTGATTGTGATCAACCACCACTCTGAAGACAAGAAACACTGGTCAGCTGACGTTGCCGGAGTCTTGTCGACAGTGGCGTTATATTTAGCAATGGGTAAAATACTCGTCGATATTATTATTTTCATTTCGGAAGTGTATGTTGATAGAAGGAATCAAAAGGCAGAAGGAGAAGGTTCTCAGAACACAATAGACGACGATAAGTCTCGTTCATTGATGAACCTTCCTCTTCAGGTTGATACTCCGAAATATAAAATGATGACCATCTCTTATCCTGATGAGCGTAAAGGAAGGATAGTTACCCATTCTCTTCAAATTCGTGTGGATAACACTACTCAGAATAATAGTTTTTCGTAGTTGGAGAAATTCTTTTTTTTTTTTTTTTTTTTTTTTTCCCCTCTTTCCAATTCTTACTAGTCTTTACTTTAGAGTACTTGTTAATTGATACTACTCGTCGGGTTTTGAACTACTGCTATTTCTTTTTTAAAAAAAAAAAAAAAAAAGAAAGAAAACTGAGGGTGAGTGTTTTCAACCATCCTATCTGATAGTGATCTGACTCCCAGAATGGGGTGCATCACTAATAATTAGTGTTGCACCCCATTCTGGGAGTCAGATCACTATCAGATTTCTCTCGGGAATCAGGCATTCAGACTAATGTTGTTTACTCGCTTACTGAAAGAGATGACAACAACGTCACTTCTTAAGTTGGTATGTTCGATATATTTATATTTTTTTTTAAAAAATCCGATCATTGCCTTGGTTGTGTTTTATATGTTATACGATTTTGTTGTTATATCAATTGTATCTCTGTGGGCATTTTTTTTTGTTAGAGAAAAAAAAAAAAAAAAAAAAAATTGCTTTTTTTAAGAAGCCGTCTCTTAAACACTGGTGCCAAAACTTCGATAAATTAAAAAAATAAATTTCAACATGTTGTTCGAAAGCCTCTCTCTCAGTTCTTTCATTAGCGGTAGAGATCAGGTTTTTTTTTTTTTTTTTGTAAATTCGAATACAACGCTTTATTGTGATTGTTATTAAAATGAATTGATCATTCGTGAGAATGATCAATTCTTTGATATGTTCTGTTTTAGGATTGTTTATAAGTTTGGTTTTCATCGTGTTCCTGAAACCTTTTTTTACAAATAGTATCATTTCACAAAGAAAGAAAACAATTTACACGTAAATGGGAGTGTCAACGGACTACACTTTTGGTACTTTGGCATCTCCGAGCTCTGGAGTTGACGTTGGTGATTACAGCCCTGCTTCATCAGGTGGAGGAGGGGGAGCAAAGAAAGCTGGTGGTGGTGGTGGCAGTGCCGGAGCTGGTGGAGCTGGTGGTTGGTTTGGTGGCGCTCAAAAAGCCGGCGGCGGATCCTCTGGAGGTGCTGCAACTGTTCAACAATGCGTCGCAGATGCGACTAAATTCATGGGCAGTATGCAGGTATGTGTTTACTTACTTTCTTATATCCCATCGGTAGTGAAATAGATTCGAAAAACCAAAACAAAAAAACAGTCACGAGGATGTCTCTCATCCGGTCAGGTATCTTCTGTGAAGAAGGCTTTAGGAATGTGAATTGTTGTGTTCTTAACTGAAAGATGATCAATCAGACTGCAGACCTTCAGAGTACAAGTAACCCTTAGAGCTACTCAACTTCTTATTACACTCATAATTGATTTACCTTACTAGATAGAGCAGTGATATAGAATACTGCGTTGTGGTATTGGTAGTTTATTACACGTATTTGTTGCTCTCGACTGTTATTCTCAAATGGGGGTTTGGGGGGGGGTAATAAAAAATAATATCGTAGTTACCACTTACACCAGTTGCTGGTGAAACCTTTTATTTATTTAAAAAAGTTTTAATTATGCAAGTAGAAATTAATTATTACTTTCCCTTTCAGAAAAGTTAAACCTGATTCGGAGTTACGTCTAGAGGTCTGGGAGTGAAGCAGGCCTGGGACGAACCAGGTCCAATGCTTTCGGTTGTAACTTCACCGACACACTCCAACCAGAATTCGAGTAGTCCAACAGGACAACATAAATCACCAACTGATGCTCTTCAGAGAGCTATCTCCGCTGGAAAGGCCAATCGGATCGATGGATGTATTCAGAAAGAGATGCCGGGCTTTGATAATCCTCTGTCAGGTCCTAATGCATTATCACCAGAGAGACTCGTCGAACTGAAAAATGCATTTCGTGAATTTGATAGAAATGGTGACGAACAGATTGACGTCCACGAGTTAGATCAGGTTTTGGAATCTCTCGGGATCTCAAATACAAATCAAAATGAAAGAGAAGCACTCATCAGAGAATTAGATGCCGACGGTGATGGTGAAATCGGATTCGCTGAATTTATTAGATTCTGTAGAAACGTTGAAGAAGGAGCTCGAAAACTTGATGATCTCGGAGTTCCAGACACAGCCTCTAACGGAGGAGCCTCTGAAGTTCATTCACAAGCAAAGTCACCTCGTCATATACGAATGCATGTACGTGGTCTTCTTGATCTTGTTAGGACTGGTCAACGTGAAGAAGAACGAAAAGTAGAAACATACATCACAGATAAGAAGAAGGTTGTTAGGCAACGGGTATGTGTTATTTATATTCACACTTTTGAAAAAGTTTAAGAGAGGTCGACAAACTTAAAGCAACCTTCCCACTCAAACAGATATATGATTTGCTCTACAAGCTTCCTTCTTTCGCACCGGACTACGTCTACAGACGTTGGTGGGATGTACTCATCTTGGCTATAATGCTAATCCATTGGGTGTTTGCTGCGGTTCAGGTGTGTTCCCTCTTCATGGTTGGTTTGTGATATGTACCGAGTATAGATTATAACAATAACAACAACAACAACAACAACAACAACAACAACAACAATAATAATAATAATAATAATAACAACAACAACAACAACAGGGTATCTTTAAAGTATCACCAACTCAAGGTATATTAATAGTTGAAGGAATCGTGTCTATAATTCTCATAGCTGATATTGTTGTGAATGTCAATACTGCTGTTCAGGCTGAAGACAGATCGTTTCTACTAATTGTCGACCGAACAGATATTTTTAAACTCTATTTACGATCTGGTCATTTCTTTATTGATTTTTTATCGGGAGTTCCATTTGATGTTGTGGTATGTTGATTTCTGTTATTGTTTTCCTTCTTTTCCCCTAAAGTTGAGGTTTGACCCGTTTCTTTTAGTCAGTAAAAGTTTACTGATGACGAGGCTTACTTTAGAAGGATAAGTTAAGCATCGCTAACTATGGTTTACGTGTTATCCTTGACGGATTGTTCAGCTGAGATTGGTATTTTAACGAATTTAAACATTTCAACCCTTCTTTTCTTTTGGTCGGTAAAGAGAGAAGGGAAAAAAAAAAATAATAATCAAAAAAAAAAAAAAAAAAAAAAAAAAAAACAGTTTTATCTCATAATGGGAGTAGACGCGTGGAGATTCTTACGTTTTCTTCGACTTCTAAAAATTTTGAAATTCCCGCACCTGTTCACACTCACCGACAGAGGAAACATGGATCCGTCTTTCGTACAGTTTTACTTTTGGACTGTTCCACTTTTAAAAATCGGAGCAAAGTTCCTTTTCAGTATGAACATCCTCACAATAGGTCGAATGGTGATAGCAGGTAGCCCTGCTGACAGCTGTGTTAATTCTGAATTCGGTCTCGATAAATGTACTGAATCAATAGTTAACAGGTATCTGTTCTCACTCTGGTGGTGTTGGGCTCTACTAACCACCCAGGGTCTTGCAAAGATATCAGGAGGTCGTGAATACACATACGCCGCATTTGTTATGTTTATGTCTCTGTTGCTTCAGGGTTTTTTCGTAGCCCATATGTCAGCTTTGTTCCTAAAGAGCAACGTTGCAGAACAGAACAAGGACAATATGAGAGCAACACTTGGCATAATGAGACAATATTGCATACCTTCTTCACTTCAACAAGAAGTGTTGTCGTTTCAGTATCACAGTTTGCAGCAGAATGCGAGTTCTGGTTTTAAACATATTCTCGAGAGATTACCAAAGCCAATGCAAAAGGAAGTAGGTTTGTATGTGAGAGTTGGCCTGATCGCTAAGGTTCCCATGTTTGAGGATCTCTCAATCGAATGTAAATTAGAATTAGCAAACTGTCTTGATCAAACCTTTTGTGAACCAGATTGTTTTATTATCCAATACGGTGAAAAAGGTGATGAGATGTACTTCATGATGCATGGATTCGCTGATGTTATCATCCCATCTAAAGAATGCGGTGATTCCCTTGGTCGAGTTGTTACAACAGTTAAGCGAGGAGACTACTTTGGAGAGATGGCGTTGCTAAAACCGAGCGCATCAAGAAATGCGTCAATTCAAGCTTTAACATATTGTGATCTTTTTGAACTTCACAATGATCATTTTGAGAAACTATTAGCTGGATATGATGAGCTCAGAGATAAGGTACAATCAGAAGCTATCAGAAGAGGATTAAATAATGAACCAGAGACGAGTTCAACTGCTTCTAACGCTGGTCAAATAGACTACGAGAATGTGTTGGGAAGGTCACAACGAAGACGGACAACACTTCTTTTGTCTGATGAGGAACCAACTCCGATGTTCCCACCTGTTTCAGCAGAGGTTTGGGCAGACAATGCCGGTAGTGGTATTGTCGCTCCGCTCAGCCCGAGAGTTAAAAAGAATTTCCGTAAGATTTCATCATTTCATGCAACCAGGTCTTTTAAGATAAAACAAGAAGTTGCCGGACATCGCAGGCAACTTCACAAAGCAACCAGTGGAGAGATGGTATCGAGCTTTTCAAACAGTCCCGCAACATCACCTTCTGCGAAATCTTACGCCAAACGCATCAGTGCAACCAGCTCTAAAGAAAGACAAGGGCTGCTGATACCTGACGTAGCAGCCAGCAGTACTTTTGATCCTCCACTTAATACGAATACAAATAAATGTGAAGTTTCAGGAATTGGAACAACAATTGTTTCAGAAGGAACTGACTCTATCCACACTCACAAAAGTACCGACGACATGACAGATTTCACTCATCGTTTTCAGCAATTAGATGACAGACTTGGAACTGTTTGTAAAGATCAACGAGCGATGCTTGAAGTCGTCAGTTCTATCGATACAAAATTAAATAAATTCCTCAAAGAGCTAATGAGAATTGATAGCCTTCATCAGAATCAAAGTGAAGCTGGTCTGTATCCAATCTTTAGGGCTGGTGCCTTTCGGTATTGAGATTCACAATGCTTCTCTGTTGACTTTTCAAGAGAATCATGTCAAAAAGACGATCCGATCTCAGGAATTGACTGGTAGATGTTTGGATGAGGGGTTTTTATAAAATTATATGATTTTTTTTATAAAAAAAATATAGAAAAAGAAAAAAATCAACTGAGCTTCTGCTTCAAGTTACGACAATTCAATCACATACACATACACATACTCTCTCTCTCTCTCTCTTTTTTTTTTTTTTTTTTTTTTTTTGATTTCGATATTTGATGATGATGAGGGTAAAGCATACATAGTTCACTCTATCCTTAACAGATTGTTAAAATTATCGTTTTTTTTTTTTTTTTTTTATGTTGGGATGATATAATGTAGTTGTATGTTACAAATCAAAACAAATATCACTCCTCCTTATTGTTCCTTTGATCTTAAGGAATGAAATATCAAATTACCTGGAAAAAGAACTACAGCTGGGTATTGTAGCTAATTAATTGTGTCAAAGTGGTTTTACGTCCACAGAAAAAAAAAAAAAAAAAAAAAAAAAAAGACTTTTTTTTATTTCCGTGATCTGCGTTGTTTCTTCACAGGGATTACAATCTTCTCGTGTTTTTTTTAGCTTGTTCGTTGTCGATTCTCAGGATTTTTTATTATTATTTTTTTTCTTTTTTTTTGCTTATGCTGCCTTCCAAACCCCCAATTCCCTCTGTGTCGCATCTTATTACCTGGTAATCTGTACTTTTTTTTATTTTTTTTTCTTTCTTTCTGCAAAGTAGGTAAGTCTGCTCCTCTCACCATCACACTGGTGAGGGAATAGTGCTTTATTAAGAGCGCTTTTGTTTGATAGCAGCTGTTTGCCTTTCTTTTTACACAATAGTTGTCCTTTTTTTAGTTTCTCTGGAACTTTGAAAACCAATTTTTTTTTTTTTTTTTTTTTGTGATTTGATTATGATGCGAAACACAAATGAAAAAATCCCCATTTTGATTTAACGAATGCTTGTTTTACTTCTGTATTGCAAGTTGTTTTTTTTTTTTTTTTTTTTTTTTTTGTTGCCTCACAATCTCCATAGAATTTCTAATTTAAAACGTCACTTTTTTTTTAATTTTACAATCCCCCACATAAACTCATTTTGTGTGTATCGTATTTTTAATACTGCACCACACCCTTTCTGTAAAAACGAAGAGTATGGTATTAACGGTCTTTAAAAAGATTTTTTTTTTTTTGTTCTTTTCCCAACTTTTTTGGTAGACTTATGGAGCTTTTTCTCTATGTCTTTCCTTCAAAAAAGAGACGAGCGCAACATACTTATTCTTTTATTAGGATTTGGCAACGGTTTCGCACGAAAAATAAAAAAAATAATAAATAAATAAACAATACAACTAGTTTAGATTATTGTATACCCTTTTCTAGTGAGTAGAGGAGAGGGTGAGCATCACAAATTACGATGTAGTCATCGTTGCGTTCTGAACAGAAGACTATTCAGCGAGTGTCACGGCAAATCATTCTTGTTTTGTCTTTTTTTTTTAAATGTGTAATAAGAAAGGAATGAGGCAAGGAGTTTTGCCTACGACAAAAAAGAAAAAAAAAAAAAATTCCTTCCCCGTATTTTGATGTTTAAAAAAAAAAAAGTACGGAGAAATAATAGATAGAAATAAAGAAAATAAAGAAAAGGATTTCTATTTTTTACAAAAAAGATCACTTCTTATTTTTGCGCCGTGTTTCTTTTTTTTTTTTTCCCCTTCTTTTTCCCCCTCGGTGTTTTTTCCGTTTTCTACACTACTCCGTCAGCCTAAGCCACGTAACAATCCTACCAAGATTGGGTCTAATTACGTTGCTGTTACCTCGTGGGCTCTGGAGCTAACCCGATGCTCTGTAGTTTGCTGTATCAGCGGTGAGGACTTCCTTATTTATATATCTCTACGTTGACTTCTTCCGATTTGTTTTGGGGAGGGTTTTTCTGAAAGCTTTTTTTTGCCCCCAAAAGACGGAAGCCACAACGTATTTATTATTATTTTGTCACCCTGTGATGTTATTAAGCTGGGAAGGATCAAAGGAAAAAAAAAAAAAAAAAAAACTCCCGATTACGACGATACCCAACGAAGTCTTAAAAGCTCCACACCTTTTGCATATTAAAAAGAATTTTTCTTTTCTCTTCATTTATCCACTACTTAAGCAATGAAACTTGTGACTAAGATAAGTTCTAAGATTTTCTTCAATCATTCAGGTAGCTGCAATGCCATCTCTTCTCATTGCGTTATGACGAAGCTGTTTAAGAATCAAAACATTATTATTATTTAAATCAGACTCCCCCCTCTTAAAGATGGGTGCGTGTAGTTCTTCTGAGAAACCCCAGCCGGGAACGGCAAAGAAACACAAGCAGGTTGAGAGACAAGTTAAGACAACACCAAAAACAGAACCGACTGTGAAGGCAGCTCCACAAGAAACAGTCGTACAAGAAGAAGATTTGACTAAGTCTCCAGGGTACTCAAGTGCAAAGATTACATACGGGGAGATCCTCAGAGGGGAAATTGGTGTCAAAGGAGAGACGCTTGATGACGTTCACAAAAGAGTAGTCGAATCGAAAACTGTTGTTGACGCGATAGTTTCTTGTGGTGCCACAACTACTCCGAGAATTAGACTTCTGCAGGACACTTTAAAAGAAGAAATCGGAAAACGAATTTTCGAAGACACTCGCAGAGTATCAACAATCGGAATATCCCGAACTGGAACTCTGCCAGTAGGTGCTGCAAAGCAGGCGATGGAAGAACCTGTAGAAGAAGAACCTGAAGTCATTAAAACACCAGAAAAGGTTACTAAACCACAACCTGCATCACCTACATCATCCCCAAGACGTAAGAAGGTGATAGAAAGCCCGAATATTAGTGGGATGGTACCAAAGGCAGCATCTCCAAGATCTCCAAAGCACATGGGACCTGGAACTCCTCTCTCCAATCTTGCTGGTGCAGTAAGTCCGAGAAGTGCTCCACCACAAGTACAATCCGCATTTGCTGATGCTGCGAAGTTTGTGCAACTTCGTACACAAGATGCTTGCTTACTACCACCAGCCCCAACTATGCCTGAATCAGCTGTGGCATTATCTAGTTCAAATGCTGCTTTAAAGGGTTTCGTCTACATTGAAGACAACACTGTTTGTGTTTACAACGGATCTACGACTCAACAGTTAACAATTGAAGTAGTTGGTGTTCACGCTCCAGAGGAATCTGTCAGCCACTTTGACGAACAACTCCGCAAGGAGATCGTTTCTGTGACAGCGTTTCCGGGGGAAAAGAAGATCTGTGGAGTAGAGTATTTAGAAAGTGAGCTTCCTACTTACACTCACGAATTCAGTGCACTCTCAGATGAATACATTCAGTGGAAGAAGGGTGAACGTGATCAGTACATTTATGACACTTTTCAAGGGTTGTTGGAACTTGTGGGTGAGTCAGAGGAGGAGTCAGAAATCCTACGAAAGGCTGCAGAAGCACAGATTCCCTTCATTGACATGTGGTTTGTCCCTCGCACAGCTGCTCTTTACGGAACAGAAGAACCAATCTCAGGTAGTGACGTTCCAATGGAAGTAAACGAAAGTGGATGGAGTCGTAATTATTTGTCTCCTCAGTCTGGAGGAAAATCTCTTTTTGGAGGTCGTACACCTCATCCAACTGATATTCAACCTCTCTCATCAAATTTAACTGACAGATGGCTGCTTTGTGGAATATCTGCTCTGGCTGCCTACGGAAAGCAAGACGGAAGTTTAATAAGAGATGTGTTCTCGCAGTGTACTGATGAACACATGGCAATTGGTGGCTACAAGCTTCAAATTTGTAAAGATGGATGGTGGGCTTTAGTCGTTCTCGATGACATTCTACCAATGTTGAAAAACGAACCTGCGTTTGCAACTAATAAACACGGCGCCAATATCCTTTGGACTTCCCTACTGGAAAAGGTTTTAGCAAAGGCTATGGGAAGCTACCACGCTCTAACTTCAGTAAAGTATGTTGACGAAACAATCGGTGATATTACTGGTTACCCTGTAAAGTCTTATGCAGATGAGACTTGGGTAGACAACAAACCTTACATGAAAGAAATGATTCCTGATTGGGTAAATGTTCATAAATACCTGACAGTAGTATCAACACCTCACCAGTATGAAATTACTCAGGCTGCTGCGAAGACGTACACCGATTGGGGTCTACAACTTGGATCTGCTTACACCATAACCAAAGCAGATGACAAAAATTTTACGATTTGCAACCCTTGGGCTGAAGACGATCACCCAATGGAATTAACTGTTTCTATCGACACGGCACTTTCATTGTTTTCCGCTCTGTCTGTTGCTTGTATTGAACCTGAATACAAAGAGATAAGAATAGCCATGCCTGTTGATGCTTCTAACGAGATGTTTACTTTTGGACTTCAAGTTGATTTGAATGAGGGACTTGCACCATTCAGAATGTTAATCCATGGACATCAACAAGATAATTTAATACCTGACAAGTACGGGATAATGATGGTCACAGTTCTTGGATATGCGGGTGATGATGAATGGCACATCATTGAGAAGGGTGACAGTTGGGGTCCAAGAGATATGATCCTTGGTCAGGATGATGTGGCAGACCCAGGAGTTACTCTCAATAGTTCTTCTCACAGAACATATTTTATCGCATTTCATATGCATCCTCAAGCTCGTATTGAGACTCCTATTGTTGGAGCTATTCATTACCAATCTCTCTCCCCTGACATGGGAACTGTCACCTTCAAAGAAAACGTTGGTTGGGACTACTGTGACGGACGTCTACACACTCACTTCAAGCCGGATGACCTCGCTCCTGTTGATGCTCATGTCCAGCAGCGTAATGGAGCTGATCAGCCGATAGAAACACTTTGCATGTCTTCGGTGCTCCTCTAGTGAAAGCAGTGATGATATTACATTTTATACATAGACACCTCTCTGACAAGCAGACCCATCTTGAAGAAGATAGGCAATAAATTAATTCGCTTCCAAATTCCCAAACAAAGTTTGGGTTCCGACGCAATGCGAGAAACTTGATCTCAAAAAGATGATAATACTCTTCGATGTGGAGATCAGAATTCGCGTTGGCATTGCAATATTATCAAACCTAAAACAGGTAGATAAAACAGTTTTCATACAAATGGGCGCATTTAAAGTACGAATATTATAAGAACGAAAAATAATGTTGGGCATCTCACGTAAAACCTGCTTTAGCTTTATCAGTTTAAGTAGGTTCACGTTTTTCATGCACAAATAAACTCATTTTGTTGTTGTAGATTGTGACGTAAGTAAGAAATGAAGAAGAGTTTCGCCAAGTAGACAAATGCTTCCCTGCCTTCAGTCAATGAGTTCGACCGATGGGAAAATCGGTAGTGTCTTTAGGACTGATGTTTAGATTTGACTCTCAAGTTTACCCCAGACCCGCTCCGCCTGGTGTGACAGGAGGATGACCATTCATTTTAACACTTTGCAATAACATACCTGCGAAATACGAAAGGGATATATGACTCTCTTACCAGTTCCACTGCACAAGCGGTGGCACTTTGTTAAAAAAGCCATATTTATCCTTTTTTTCTCCTCGACTGCAATTGTGTAGACTGAAAAAAAACCAAAAAAACTAATGGCTACCTTATTATTGTTCTATAAAAGTACGTCAACCCCCCGTTCCCCATTGTAGATAGGATCTTCGGATAGCTCTGCTTGAAGGGCATCCTTACATTTTTTTTTTTGTTTTTTCGAAGGCAAAAGTAGAAAATACCCGATGACATGTATCCCCTACGTGCCACAAAGCAGCATTTTTTGTCACTGGGTTTGAATTTTCATTTGCATTTTCCTCTCCAAGTGCGACTTTGATGCATGTGTCTACTTACTTCACAACAGAAGTGGTTTTTTTTTTTTTCCCCCAAATGCGATCCCTTTTTTCCAATTTTTTTTGTTTTTTACCGTTAGCAACGCCTGTCGTTTTTTTTTTTTGTTGTTGTTGTTGTTTTTGTTTTTATTCAGTTTAGGAAAGGTTATGAATTTGATCTGGGATTAAATTGTTTGCGAACCTTTGTTTTTTTGTTTTTGTTTTTTTAGTTCCATTGAGAGCTGCTTTATGTCACGCGTTTTTTTCTCAAAATCACAAGTGTTCACAGCCCTGTTAACTGTTTTATTTTTACTTTTTTTGGAACAACCAAGTAGCAGATTGAAATATAGGGAGAAAACTAACCAAAAATTGTTATTTTATCCAGGCATTCAGAGGAAAATGAATGACAATAATAATATAACGAAGTGAATTGAAGTAGTGGCAATCTTTTTTTCAGTCATTTTCCTTCTCAGAAGAACCCCAAATATGGGATGTGCAGGCGGGAAGGAGTCTGCCAATCGTTCACCACAGCGTAAGCCTCAAGCGGTCCCTAGAGCGTCACCCAACCGACAGTATGGGAAAGAACCGCAGATATTACCCAAAAGTAAAAAGGTTGGTGGAAATCCATCGACTTTGAGGGGGACTGCCACCGGGGTCTTTCCAGGGACACCACCGACTAAGACAAAGGCACCTCCGGGAATTCCTCCTAAGGAAATATTAAAACAAAAGGGTCAGCACAGGACAGTGAACCAAAGGCCTGGCTCTCTAAATCCGAAGGTTCCAATTCGAGCAATGTCAGAAACAACGAAGGTTTCGCTTTCAAGCTCTTCCTCAAGCATCAAGGCACCACAAGGAGTTATGCACAAGTCTGCATCAGTAAAAACAGCAACACCAATTGATGAAAAGTTACCGATGAAAAGTTCAAGTGAAGAATCACACAAAAGGCCAGTCGAAGAATTGAGCATTCATTGTGTTCCAGTGCAAGAAGTTGATGCTGGGTCTGATGTGAATCAGACAGTTGGGTCTAAGAAAAGCAGTCGAAAGTCATCAAAGAATAGTAGTAGCAAAGGAAGCAGTAAAAATAAGAGCTCGGCAACATCAACGGCAATTGGAGAGAAAATAAATCCGGATGTTGCAGGGATAACTACTCCTCCCGAGATATTACTAGCCCCCAGTAGCAGACGAAGCAGTTTGCTGACGACATCAGGCAGTTCGTCAAAGAGACAGACAGGTGGGTTGACATCAACAACCAGTTCGAAATCTACAAAGCGGAACATCTCAACCCCCAGTGGACGAGGTCGAATGATTGTCACTCCTAGGGAACCCTTGAGTGACACCTTCACAGACTACAATGTTTTTAGAACCTCCTCTGAAGACGAAATATCAAATTCAATCATGTACTCCGAACGCACACCCATGTTACACATAAATCCCTTGCAGTCATACAACGAGACCTACCAACAAACAGAACGAGTTGTCACTTCAGTTGGCATTCAAAGGTCACCATCGCCACCTTCCCCGTCGAGGGCTACACACTACAGAAGGATGCTCATTGACGATGTTTGCACTCCTGAAGACTCCACTGTGTACTACACTACCATTTACTGAATTAGAAAAAAATATAAAAAGGCACCTGAGGGAGTCGAACCCTCGACCTTACGCTTACTGGGCGTACGCTCTAACCAACTGAGCTAAGGCGCCTATATTCGGAATTCCCTTTTATTTATTTATTCCCGAATTATTATCCTTTGTGAATGGCTATTTCAAGGGGATCCCTTCCATTTTTTTCCCCTGCTTGATTCTTGTTTGAAAAAAATTCCTCTCGATGTCTCAGAATGCATAAATGACAAGCTTATAATAAGTGTCACAATCTGCTTACAAGGATCACACGTGTGCTCAGCAGCGGCCTTGCTATTGTAATGTTATTCGTTATTTTTTTTATACTGTACCAGAATTCCTGTAGATGCATTATTTTTTTTAGTCTGACGTTGGTTAAGCCATTTCTCAGTCACTATCAAAAAAATGAGTACTGGCTTCGATATGGTGCTGGTAGTTGGAGCGATGGGAGTGCTCGAACGGGCGCTTCTAACCCACCTGGAACAAAGCCCAGTTCGTTCAAGGATGAGATTGGGTTCCTACCAACAGGGAAAATGTGCAGTTCCTGAAATAAATGGATGGGCGCCGGAGAAGGTGGAGGATGACATTGAGAAGGTGGTCGAGGAAAGCAGGTCCATTGTGAACTTGGTTCCTGAGATGGCACACCAATTAGTGGCCATGTGCGCGAAGCACGGGACTCACTACTTCGATAGCAGCAATAATATAATTGATGTTCGTGGTAACATAATGAAATTCGACTTAGCGGCGAAGGCATCTGGAGCTACCATCATACAAATGATAACCAGCAGTACTACTCCAGCTGATCTCTCAATCAACTACTTGAGAAAGGGATCTTCAGATGAATGTCGAATTACTGCCACTACAGACTCTCATTTACCATCACCGAGTGTTAGTTCAGTGAAGGATGTCTTTGCTCAACTCAAATCGAAGTCAAGAAACGAATTTGTAGCCGCCTCTCAAGATGACTTATACCTCACAGGACAGTGTGAGAGATTAGAGTCAAGTGTCGCCTATGAGCCTGGATCTATTTTATCATATGACAGTAAGACTAAGACATGGAAAACTCCTGTCCAAGGTGCACATCTTGCTGTGCTATCAGCAAATAGAACTATCTCACTCCAGAAAGAGAATTATTCAGAACAAACCATCAGCTACAGGAGTGTAGTTGAGCACGGGTCTGTTTTCCGAGCAGCGATATTCGTAGCGCTGATAATTGTAATAACTGTTGGGATGTTAATCCCTTTTGCTGAGATACTTCTTCCTGCTATCCTCCCATTGTATCTTCGGTTTACAACTCGTGATGCCATTCGAACTGTTTTTTGTACTTCATCAGGTGAGCAGGTGGTGTTCAAGTCGTTGAATTCTCCACAACAAACAACAGCTGTGCTTCTCTCTGAGACTGCTCTGTTTGTACTAAACAGAGAGCTTCCGCCTGGGTGTCACACACCATCATCTATTGGCGGCGATGCTTTGATGAAGCATTTCCGTGGGGTAGAAACTCTTGAGTTTGAGTGTTCTGACTGATATTGTGATGTAACTTTATAAAGAATTCAGTTACTGTTTTTTTTATGCTAAGTTTGTTTTTCTTGGCTCTTTATCGAAGCGCTTTTATCTCGCAGACAGTTGTAAGCAACTGCCATACCGATAGTTTGGTTCTGAAGTAACTTATCACACAAACTGCAAATAAAAAGGCTTTACCCCTTGGAGCAGTAAATGTTTGAGCCAACTTTCTATAGAACACTTTTAAAAGTATTTTTTCTCTCTTCCCCCTCTCTATTTTTTCCAGTCAAGTTTTCGACTGTAACATTAGTTTAAAATGTTTGCAAAGTTTGTGTGCTGCGTGTGTTACAAGCCTCTTTCTGCCCGGTGCCTTAATCTACTCTTAGTGGCCCTGTGAGACCGCAGTAGTACTGGTTAGCTGTTATCAGGTTGTATTTGAGATTTTGCTTGTTCAGGTTCTTTTTTTTTACTCGTCTAATGTGTCTTGTTGCGTGTGTTTGCACTCATACTAAACCTCTTGATGGTAGAAGTCTTATAGTTCAAGATTTCGCTTTTTGTTTTTTGTTTTTGCTGGTCCCATCATTTTTAATGTTTTTTTTGTTGCGTGTGTTTGCATTTTTATTTTATTTTCTTTTACTATTGCCTGGATGAAATCCGCTCCCCCCTACCAATTTTTTTTTTTTTTATATTAAATATTATTTTTATTTAAAACAAGCTTTCGCTTGTTTTTCAGTCCTTTTTTTTTTTTTAGTAAGTTTATTGCGTGTGTGTGTGATGGATCGTTTTTGTTGCTATGGCCACCTTCAGTTCAGAGGTCGGTTTAGAATTTCTCTACTATTAACATACGCTAAGTTTCCGTTTTCGAACCCTTTAATTGCTAAGGGGGGGTGCGGGGGGAGAGATCTTCTTCTCTTTTTTTTTTTTTTTGTTTTTCACCCCTCATTACATAACATGTTTTTTTATTTATTTATTTATTGTATCACTCAGACCGTTTTGCTTCAGTAAAAAAAAAAGCCAAATGCGTTAAAAAAAACAACTCTCTCAGCCTATTCCCTCTGTGGAGTCCCCAAACCAATCTAAAAAACCAAGTCAATAATTCACATTCTTGAGCTCACCAGCAAGCTATGAATAATCCCTATTTTGCTTCTAACGACAACCGTGAAATGACTTCGCTTTTATAAATTATAGGCCTGCAAGGTGCAAGACCTATTCAACCCTTTTTCTAACTGTTACTTGTTTTGATGGAAAAACAACTAAAAAAATCCCCCCCGGCATAGTATTTTTTTTTTTTTTTTTTTTGTTGTACCTACAAACCTATTGTTCGGTAGAAAGAGAATTGTGGCAGCGTAACTAACCTATTCCGTTATTAGGATTTTGAAACAGTTTGATACAGTTGCGCGCAAACAAAACAAGAGCGTGAGGTAAAAATGTGAAACGTTTTGCCGATTCTTTTTTTTTTTTTTTTTTTTTTTTTTTTCTTCCAGTGAGATGTTGACACCACAGTCACTGTAGCTACTGAGTGAGAGTATCAGCTCACGCCCTGTTTTTTCTTTCTTTTTTTTTTTTTTCTTTTTAAATTCTACTCAGTGCACCGACAGGGTAGTGACTCAGTGCCCGTTTGTACCCTCCTCCATACTAATAAAAGGGGGATATGGGTTAGTTGGGACTGTTATTATGTTTGGTAATTTCCAATCCATTTTTTTTTTTTTTAAATTAGATTTTGATTACTTTTTTTTTTCGTTTTTATTTTTTGTTTTCAATCGGTGAATGTATCATGGAAAACCTCCCCTTCTTGCCTTGTGATTTCATTGAAACAGATTGAAATTTTTTATAAAGAATAATTTTTCTCATTATTTTATGTTTTGTTTGTTCGTTTAGGTAGTGAGATCTGAACGACTTTCAGTAAGTAGTTTAAAATTTTAAAAAAATGTATTCAATTCATTCTACTTGTAGTAATTCGTTATTTTCTGTTTTTATGTGTGTATTGAGCCTGCTGGAAAAAAAAAAAAAAAAATTAAAAAAAAATCTTTTTTTTAATTACTCAGTTAGTCATCTTGCCTTAGTTTTTTTTTTGGTTTCCAGTTCACTGAATGATAGAACGGAAAAAGAGATGTGTGATGCGAAATAAAGTTAGAAAAAACGTTTATTTAATGCTACCTATACTAATAAAAGAATTTTATTGGTAAATAGGTATCCTGAAAACAATTAAACGTCAGTCAACTTGTTGGATAGAGTGCAGGAGCCTACATGACATGCTTCACGTTACGTCGAGCTTATTATTCATTTATTTACTTATTTGGTATAGTTTAATAGTTTTGTTAATCTAGGGGGGGGCAAGGTTTGGAAACTGTTCCTCTGTTACTGTGACTCAATAATATATGTACGCTAACGCTATTAAGTAACTAAACATCACCTTTTAGTCAAATGTGTTTCATAAGATACTAATTTTTTTTTTTTTTTTTTTTTAATTGGTAAAAAAACAGGTAGTGGTCAAACAGTTAAAAAAAACCCCCTTTCCACCCCCAACCCGCACGTGTTGTTATATATCGGTGTGATGATTTTTTTTTTTTTTTTTTTTGCTTTTTCTTTTTGTTGTTGTTGTTTCTGATGCCATACTGAAAAGAAAATTTTAATAATGCCTCTCTGTTAGATATGAAGGCAACTGTTCTATATTTAAATGTCTTATTGACAAAGTTGTTAAGTGAAAATCCTCTACCCCCTATTTATGTCCTTTTCCCCCTTATCAAGTTACCCTCTTGTGCTTCTACCAATATTAGTGTACATGATGGGGTATTTTAGTGAACAAATATAATCCATTAGTTTGCTTAGGGTACTTCTCGTGTTCTGTTAAAAGGTACTGTCAAGGTACTTTTTTTCTCTACCTGTTCTATACTACAGAGCAGCGTCGGTTTTTCGCTGATCTTGTTTTATTTTTTTATTAAAACTGATGGGTGTAGGGTGTCTGAGGAAGTACTTTGTTGCGCCATTTTTTTTTTTTTTTTGTTCCATCTTCTCCCTATTTTCTACATTGTTCTTTTATCTTATTCTGGTATTAGAATAAGAAAAAAGTAAGAAATAAAATTTAAAAAAAAATAAATAAAGTAAAAATTAAGACCCGTTCGATGCATGCATGCATGCGTCAGATTGCGTCTTCTAATGTCTGTGGGCTAGCATAGTGCTACCGTTGGTCGCACACTACCAGATAAAACTATTTTTTTTTTTTTTTTTTTTTAAAATTATTTTATTTTTCTTTTCCCTGAATGTAGTGGGCGTCACCTCTTATTGAGTCTGAGAATGATCAATGCAGTGATGTTGATATGTGAAGTTAGTAATCATAATATAAATATATAATCTACTCAGGTGAACTCTCATTGGAGATCAACAACATAAACATGCTCTCTCCAGTATTACTAATGCTGCTATTGTTATGTAGTGTGGATGCTGACGTCGTTGAAGTTCTCGCGGAATATGAATTTATATTTTTAAAACAACCGAATTGTTTTTTAGTATTTGAGATAACAACCTCTGGTGGTGGTGGTATTAATGCAAGTAAGACAGCATTACAGAGCCAATCAGGAACAGCTGAAGCGACCTTTCCTGGAGACTTTTTTGACTTGGAAATGACTCGAATTTATTTGGAAGCCGATGGAGATGTAATTGTAATGGTGAGGCTTTTAGTAACTTCAACCCAAAACAAGGTAAAAAAACTTCCTGCTGTTGAGATGCTGACCCTCGATAAAGTAGGAAAACAACCGCTAAATGCATATGCTGGAGGTGGTGTTGTGAAGTTGTGTTATTTTCCCCCGTGGATTACAATGAATAGAGGAGGGAGTAACGTGTACATGTATTACTTTGATCATCAGCTTTATGTTCTCCCTAATATGGATGTTAACAAGTCTAATGACACTGACATATATTATTTAAATTATCCTTTGAGTAAAACAATGTTCAAAAAAAGTACCGGAGTGTGGAAACAAACACACCACTTTAGCATACTCATGATTGGTTATATATATTTGGTTAAAACTGTGAATCCTTACACTCTTAGGATTAGTAGTGACGACGGTTCAGTTATGTCACTTGATTCGAAAATTACGTACGATCATAATAAAGTTCAATCGTTTGATAGAAACCCATCGAGGTTTAGTCCTCCTGAGGTGGGGGAGTCTGGTTCATTTTTTTCGTTCGAAGTTCGGTATTTTGAAAATGAAGGAAATAACGCTCTTGTTCTAGAGTGGAACAACACGGTGGACGGAGTCTTTGTAGCTTTTCCGAAAAACTTCTATTACGCTGCTGTAAAAGATGGGAACTGGTCGGTGCCAACGGCAGTACCGACAGCGGTACCGACAGCGATACCGACAGCGATACCGACAGCGATACCGACAGCGATACCGACAGCAATTCCAACAGCGATACCTACAGCGGTACCGACAAACATACCGATAGTGCCGACAGCGATACCGACAGCGGTGCCGACAGCAATTCCAACGGCGATACCTACAGCGGTACCGACAAACACACCGATAGTGCCGACAGCGATACCAACGTATGCTCCGACTGCTGCCCCAACTACTGATGTGCCGACATATGCTCCGACTGAGGTGCCAACCTATGTACCGACTGGGTTGCCGACTACTTCGATTCCATCATCGGTACCAACATTGACGCCAAAGAGAGTTCCAAGTGCTGTGCCGACTGCTGTCCCAACTTCTATCCCAACTCAAATTCCGACTTCCCTGCCGAGTACTCAAACAATAATGTCAACGGATAGCCCACCTGTTAGTAACACTCCCGTTAACACTTCAACAAGTCCCTTGACTTCAGAACCAAGTGAGTCACCTAAAATAGGGCTATGTGTTGCTGTAGAAGAATCTGATTGTACATCTGATCTCAATTGTGAGTGGAATACTGTGACGTCGTCTTGTGTTATCACTCACTGTGGTCAGTATTGTGTGAATGGTATCTGTGGAGGATGTGATGGTGATAATCAATGTCGAATGTTCCTTAACTCGTGCGTATCAAGGGAATGCACTCACATTGATCAAACCTCGTGCGAAAGAGATAATAATTGCTTCTGGGATTACAAGAACTTATCATGCGACATGACTGAGTGTGGACAGCACTGCTCAAACAAGTTCTGTGAACAATGTAAAACAGATGATCGATGTGAAATTATTTCAGACTCCTGCGTACAGAGAAGATGTCAACACAGTCAACAGGATTGTGGAAATGATAGAAACTGTTTTTGGGATGACAACATATCAAAGTGTACTCCTACTAACTGTGGTAGTCGCTGTATTGGAAATCATTGTACGGATTGTGAAGTAGACAATAAATGTAGTTTATTAAATGAAACTATTTGTTTGAAGAGCTGTGCGTACTCAGATAGATGTGAATGTAGTAGTAGTCTTTCTTGTTCGTGGAATCCAACAACGACAACGTGTGTCTCCGAACATGAAAGAGATACACTGCAGAAGATTGCAGCCATAGAATGCTCTCACAAAGATAACCAACCATCTTGTGAAGAATCCGACAACTGTATTTGGGATATAAACAACAACAGTTGTTCTGTTTCACCCTGTCTGAGTCACTGTTCAGAAGGAAATTGTTATTCCGATACCACGCATAGCTGTGGTTGGATTCCTGGGTCTAAAACTTGCACGCGATGCCTCTCAAATTGCAACACCCCTGCTCCCCAAAATGAGAATTCATCACCTGCACTTATTATTGTAATTATTCTATCTGTTGTTGTTTGTCTATTAGTTGTCGTTTTCATAATTAAAAAAAGAACGAGAAATAAAGAAACTAAAATAAAGCACAGATCTCTAAAGGGATGTGATATTTCTCCCGTTGAGGAACTCGCTGAATTATTTGATGAAGCAGATTTCGAATACGGATATGCTGATCAACTTCAACCTGAAGGTAATATTTCTATTGAACCAGTTTGTGAATATAAACCACCTGAGGTCACAGAGCCTCTCAAGGTTTCAAGTCCAAAGAAAAAACCTAGAAAGGAACGCAAACAACGAATCAAAGAAAAGATACCGGAACCACTCGAAGTTTCCGACATAGAGGATGAGATTGCTGACTGAGGGGAGGGGGTCATCTTATTTAGTAATGTTGTAATGTTCTCTGCTTTTTGTATTTTTTCAATAAATTCATTTTTTTTTTGAAATAATTCCACCGAAATCCTTTGTTTGTATCACGAAACCGTGAACCGACTTAAACTAATAAAGCTAAAGGAGGTTTACGTGTGCTGCCTCCAACATTCTTTTTCGTTCTTACGATACTTGTTAAAGGCAAAAGAAATTGTCCACCACGGCGGCGGGTTTCTTGGTGTGAGCTTCCCAAGTGACACACTACGTTGGTGCACACGTCTGGCGCCTATCAGGCTTTTTGGCAATTATGTTACAGTGAATGGGATTTCACAAAAACGACCTTTTGCGAACAGGCATGACTGGCACCAGAGCATCTGATTTTCTCAATAAATTAATTATAATATTCACAAGGTGGTGTTCTTTTATCTATTCTTGAACTTGAAAGGCGAGTAGTTTGCCTCTTCTCTTTCCACCTGTTGGAAAAGAAACAATTCAAACAAAAAGCCGCAATACAAGGCTTGATCTGAATGTGTTCTTCAGTTTTTTTTTTTTTTTTAAAAATCTAATTATTTTATTATAAGATATTTACAACAGAAAAGATGATGATGCGGCGGGCGCTGCAATCTACAATACGAAAATCAGTAATCAGCAGGAGATTTTACGTGAGATCACAGGAAGATGTATGTGTGTTGTTATTCTTGATTTGAAAAAAAAAAAAAAAAAAAAAAAAAAGAAAACAATGAATAACCAACCATAGGAGGAACGTGTTAAGAAACAACAACGCATTCGTCGTATTGGACAGGGTTTAATGATGTTTTTTACTCTGGCGTTCTTCTGTGAATGTACCTTCAGAGAACCACCTGAACCAACTATTCCATCACACGTAAGAATTCAGAGAAGGAAAGAAGAATTAAAGAAACAGAGAGAACAACAAGAAGACTGATAACCCTCAACGTTTTTGACTGACGGAAATATTTAAAAACAAAGAATGCAGGGATGGAAGATTATCTTCCCACTTCCTGCCTTGATCTAAGGATCAAAGAGGTGTATTTGAGAAGCAACTTTTGTTGATGTATCCTCGTGGTAGACACTTTGACGGAAATAGTTCTGTTTTTTTTTTTTTTTTTTTTTTTTTTTTAAATAATAATTTTTTTTTTTCAAACAGTTTTAATCAAATAATGTTAACACCAGGTGACAACCATCTAAATGGTGACATCGAAGCGGACAGCCCCCTAAACATCCAAAGTGAGAGCTCTGACGTAGACAATATTAGTTCTCCTCCAGCACAGATGCTAATAAGAGCTGACAGTCCTATTGACGTTATGAGTGGAACGGAAACAGAAACTTCATTTCAGTCTCCTAAAAGTTTTGACACTTTTGATAGAGAAGATAACATTCAAAGTATTAATAACAAAGCAACCACTCTATTAAGTAGTAATGATCAATGTGATCCTGTTGAGGTTACTGATAAAGAAACAATTAAATCAGAAGATGTCCAATCTTCAGTTAAATTAAACAACGAAAAAGAACAATACCAGTCTAATGAAGTAGATAAGAACAGCAGCTCTGATTCATCAGATCAAAGTGTTTCAGAAAGTAGTCTGTCCTCTTCAAGATCGTCATCGTGGGGGACCATATCTAAATCTGAGAATAGCAGTATGAGCTCATCGTCTCTCTCTGTAGTACAACAACATCAACAGAAACAACAACTTTGGGAGATGCAGTTGGCACTATCCCCACAGAAGACTGAAGATTGTTATCTACCTGTCGGAGGTATTTTATATTCTGAGTACCTGCGGCCTTTGAAATCAAGCAAACAAACTTCTAGGATGACTCGTCACTCAAAAAATAAAAAAAAACAATCCTCCTCTGAGCACAAAACTGCTACCACTGACAAGTCAAGTTCACAGTCCTCTCTCATAAGAGAAAGCGTTGCTAAGGAACTGATCAGTGTTACAAAAGCGTCGAATCCATGTCCTCAAAGGGTTAGAGGTGCATCTCCTCGACTCCGATTACCATTACAGAAAGATCAAACGAAATACCTCGAAAACGCGGCAGATGAACTGTTTTCACAACAACGTTGTATTCCTGTACCTCCTTTCATAGAAAGCCGAGCTTATGTTAAAAAGAAGGCCACTACTCCAAAAAAACCGGTTCCACCCAAGAAGACAGACGCTACAAAAACTACTTTGAAATCTTTTATTGACCGACACTACAGTCGACCGATAGAGGTAAATGCTGCCAAGTTCGATTCCCTTCATAAAAAATATACTGAGGAAAATATTGTTAAGAAAGTAGTTGATCATAAGGGTGTGATAAACAGATTGTATACAGAACCTGTGAATGGTCTTAAACGTCTTGCGGCTCGTCTTTCGGGGAAGTATGAACCGTCACCTCCGACGGCTTCTGTTGAGAAGAAGAATTTGATAAATGTAAATCACAGGTTGTATTCAGGTCCTTTAGACATTCAGGAGAGTAGGGCAAAGCAGCTACACAGAAAATATCTTCCAAACCCACCATCTAAGAAGCATCTCTCCGTCGACTCACAGAAACAGTCTGTCGATCGCATGTACGCAACAGCCGTGAGAAACTATAAAAATAATTCTACTCAAGCGTGGGCTAAAATGCTCAAAGAATGGGAAAAGGAAAAAGTTCCGGCCCCTCCGATGTCTGCTAGTGAAGTTTTACAAAGCGTTAAACTGCTGACACTCTGCAAGTCAACGGGATACATAAGAGCGTGAAATCTATTTATAATCACTTACACTTTTAGTTACTTTACTTTTTTTTTAATTATTAAAACTACATTTTTCTGTGTTACAATTATAATTTCAAATTCTCTACTGTTTTACTACTACAGGTACATTTCTACATGTGTAACCCCCTTTTGGTTAATATACTTTTCTCCCGGGTGAGCTTCTCTGAAAAATAATTTCTATTTTTTTCATTACAGCACCTGTAAACACACGACTATAGGTTCTGTTGTTTTGTGACAAAAAAATAATAATAATAACAAAATAATATAAAAAAAAGAAAAATGAGTATGGCAAGGCAAGTTTACCTGGAACGTCCTCCAAAAATTACCCACAAACAGGTTTGTAGTTATTTATTACTTGTGGTAATCTGTGAGGGTGTTAATTGCGGTTATAAAAAATAAAATAAAATCAGGTTGATGACTTGGAAGCTCTAATCGTTCGAAAATTTGAGTTAAAAACTGGATTTGGGGAACCGCACCAACTGGCTGCTGCGTTAGCTCAGACTTTCAAATCATTTGATTTGGTACAAAATAATGGAAGTGTTACTCCAGAAGCTTTTCTTAGTGTTTTGCAAAAATTAAATTGCTCTTCTGATAAGGTTTTTTTTTTTTTTTTTTTTTTTTTTTCCCATCAAAAAACAACCAACCAACCAATCACCAACCCACAGCACATAGTCCAAGCATTGTTTGATCGCTACGACACGTTTGATAAAGGTGAACTTGATTTAAGTTTTTGCAGAGGATTAGTTGGACTAAAACGAGTACCAGGATCAAATGAAAAATGCCGAGATGTTCTTCAAATGGTAACACAACGAATCCTTGAAAGAGGAGGTAAGAATGGGATAAGATCGCTATCAAGAATATTTAGAAGAATGGATGACGATGGTAACAAAAGATTAAACAAACGAGAACTACGAACAGGAATGCAAGACTACGGAGTCTCACTAACTCATGAAGAGATCGAAACTGTTTTTCATTTCTTCGACGAAGACAAATCAGGTGATATCTCAGTCTCTGAACTTCTAGTTGGAATCAGAGGTAAGATGAATGCTCAACGACGAGAGCTTGTCCTGATGGCCTTCTCTCGTCTTGATAAAGACGGCGATCAAGTCGTAACTGCTTCTGATTTATTAAAACTGTACGACACGACTCGTCATCCTGATGTTATTAATGGTACCAAAACCCAAGAAGAAGTTATTCAAGAATTCGCATCTGACTGGGACAGAAACGGTGATTGCATTATAACAGAAAATGAATTCTTAGACTACTATAAATCCATCTCGGCTGGGATTGATGACGATGCCTATTTTGAACTAATGATTAGAAATGCTTGGAGAATATCAGGTGGTAAAGGATCATCATCGAATACTGCTAACAGAAGGGTCTGTGTCACTCATATTGACGGAACTCAAACAATCGAATGTCTGATCCAAGACTTAGGAGTCGGTGACGATCTCGATAAAATAACAGCTCAGCTACGGAAACAAGGCATCAGTGACATCCTTCGGGTTTCATTGAATTGAAAAAAAAGAAAAAAAAAAAATTTATATTCCTTCTTATCTAAGAATTGTTTTTTTTTTTTAAAGTTTTTAAGGGATATATGCGGATTCGTAGCAAATACGTAACCGGCGATGAAAAAAAAAAAAAAAAAAAACGAAATAAAAGATAAAACTTTTATAAATAAATAAAACAAACAACTTGTATATAACATTGGATAAGTTATAAGGTCCTGGTTGACTATTTATTACTTTTTCAAAGTTGTTCAGGTGAGACACAACTCATCGGAGGAGAAGGCGCTCCAGAGACATCACAGAGGACAGTGAGTAGGCACTCCACAGAGCGGCATTGAAGGGTATAAACGAACTTAAGCCCCGCAGAGCATGTGAAAATTCTGCTCGACAACAATCCCAATCAAAACAAACAAAAAAAAAAAGAAAAAACGGTGAGAAAATTTTTCGTATCTGTTTTTTTTTTTCTTTCTGATTCTATTTCACAGGTATTTGTTTGTTTGGTAACCTCCCTCCCTGTTTATGAACTTACCCTACTAATTAATTTAGTGACACCATCATCTAACACATATACTCAATACACCTAAGAGGTAATGTATTAATATAAACCTAATAAAGAAACATAACTACTTCTTTAAATACAGCATCACAGACACATAATGGGAGGGTGCTGTGCAAAGGACGATTCTAAAAAGAATAAGAAAGACAAAAGCAGTGATGAAGGAGGTGCATACAAACCCACAAATGCCACCAATCCATTAGATAACATAGTTCAGCCGCAATTGGGACAACCGAGTCCGGAGATGCAGCAGCAGGTTGTGGAAATGCAAACTCAGATTGAGCAATTACAAAATGCTTTACGAGCGAGTGAAATGAAGAAAGCATTACCTGAAGAACAACAAGAACCAACTGTGTTTGGAAGCCCTGCAATGAGAGAATCAACATACGAGCCTCCATCATTTCAGGCTAAGGCTGATTCAAGGAGGATGGTTGAATCTCCGGGAGCTGTTGCTGAAAGAACAGAAAGAGAGACGCGCGATCTAATTCAAAAGTGTTCTTCCAAACTATACGAAAGTCATTCTCAGACTGTTTCTCCAGCTGATCCTAATCAAAGAAATAAAAAATCAGCGAAAGAAGTCGAAGAAGACGATCCCAACTTCCGTTTCCAACTCAGAAACTATCAAATGCCAACAGTCCACACGGATCGTAAGAAGACTGTCATGGTGATTGGAGAGACTGGTTCAGGTAAATCAACTCTTATCAATGCTATTGCGAATTACGCTTCGGGTATGCAAATTCTTTTTTATTGTATTGGTGATAATTACCCTTTTTATTATTTAAACATCAATAAACCAACCAACAGGAGTCGATTACAACACTCCAGTCAGATACAGAGTAGTTCACGAACAGGGGAGAGATCAGTCGCAATCACAGACACAGACTGTTACTAGTTATGATATTCTTATTCCATCTCACTCTTATAAACTACAACTTATTGACACTCCTGGATTTGGTGATACATCTGGAGTAGAACGTGATGAGGCGATCACAAAAGATATCTACGATTCGTTACAAAAACAAGATGAGATTCACGCAGTTTGCTTCGTTGTAGCGTCGTCACTACCTCGTCTTACAGTGACTCAGCAGTATATTATTAATAAGGTTTTGACTATGTTCGGAAAAGATGCAAAGAACAACATGTTTCTACTCGCAACATTCGCTGACGGTAAAGTTGCTCAGGTCTTATCAGCGGTGAAGGCGTCGGGATTTCCTTACAAAGAGGAGTCTTGTTTTCATTTTAATAACTCTGCATTGTACGCAGACGGAAAAGATAGAAACGTCTACAGCAAAAACTTCTGGAACATGGGAACCAACAGTCTAGGTGCTTTCTTCACAAAACTTAATACCGTGAAACCTTTTAATTTAAATCACACCAAAGACGTGATTGCTACTCAAAGAAAGTTACAAAACTACGTTGCGAGCATTACTCCACAAGTCACTATTGGACTCAGTAAGATTGATAACTTAAAACAAGTACTTCAAGATATTAAAGTAAACAGAGATAAGATCGATGAAAATGCGAACTACACGTACAAAGAAACAATTCCAAAGGTTCAAAAACTATCAAAATCACCAGGAACATATAACACACAGTGTTTGAAATGCTCTTATAACTGCCATCACGATTGTACTCGTAGTAACGACAGCGATAAGCAGTATTGTTGTGCGATGGATTTGAATGGAAATTGTACGGTGTGTCCAGATAATTGTAATTGGACTGATCATGCTAATTTAGATTATTATTTTGAATGGAGTACACAAATTGTTAGTCGAAAATATGATACAAAAAAACTTCAACTGGATGCAGCAAAGAGCGGACTCAGTAGATCAGAAGCCCTCAAACAAGATGTTCTCGGTGAGCTACAAGCAGTTTGTGACAACGTTCATGGTTTGATGAAAAGTATTCATCAGGCTCATGCTAGACTTGATGAGATCGCATTGAGACCTTCAAATCTTCAGTTTGAAGATTATTTGAAAGTTTTAGTTGAACAAGAAAAGCTTCATAAACGTCCAGGATTTAATGGTCGTATTGAACAGCTTTTCTTAATGCTTGATCAGGCTAAGATTACGAGAGATATCAGAGAGAATAATTACAATCCTATTAAGAATTGGAAGGATGACGTGGAGAAAGAACTCAAATCAGTACCAACTTGGGAACCACCACAGGAACCTTCTCCTGATGAAGTTGTAGAAGAAGAAGATAACATGTCAGAAACAACATCATCATCTGGAAGTGATTTTATGGATGGCGGAGTTAGAGTTCAGTTCCCTGATTGGGTTGTTCCTCTTCCACCACAACAACCACAAGTCTCTATCATACCAGACTACACGGTTTCTTCAATGGGTCAGCCTCCGTCATGGAAGCCTCCTGCACCACCGACAAGAACCCCTCCACCAGTTCTTCCATCTGCTGCTCTCTGGGATCCCAGTGGGAATCTAATTTAATTTTATAAAGGCCTATCTGATTGTGTCTTCTCGCATCTGGTGACCGTCTGAGACTAATCTTTCTCTTAGAGAATACGAATTGTTTTACTTGTCAAAAGCAAGGCGTATATTCCTTTTCAGTCGATAGTCAGAAAAAGTGAAAAAAAAGTAATTTCAGGCTTTATGGTTAGATAAGAAGAGTTGTTTTATATTGTTGATTTTGTTTCTTATTGTTTCGTTGATTTCTGTTTTAAAAAAAAATGATTGACCTCGCTGTTTATACTTTGCATTTCTTAATAACTATCGGGGAGGGGGGAGAGGAGAGGAGTAAACCTTTTTATCCCCCCACTGTCCCAGTTTCCAGCTTTTTAATTAAAGAACGGAAGGAAACATCTCAAGCCGAGATCATCCTTAAAAATTCACTCTTCTTTTTTTTTTTTTTCGCCATCTGTGATTGTATTTTTGCCGTTGGGGCTGCAGTTCATTGGCTTTTTATTAAATAGCAAAAACATAATATAAAAATATTCGATAATAGTACATTAAATTTAATTTAAAAATTTTTTTTTTTTTTAAAAAAAAAAATCAATGGGTCTCTCGCATAGTCAAGTAAAGCAACAAAACTATCAGTTGCTAGCATTCTCTGATAATCTGGTCAGAAGTCGACTAGGCCTATTCCCAATTACATTAACCTCTCCCTCGGTAGTATGGTGCAACAAAGCATTATTATCAAAAAAAAAAAAAAAAAAAAAAAAAATAATAGTAGTAGTAGTTAGCAAAAAAAAAAAAAAAAAAAAAAAAAAAAAAAACTTTTTTCCGTTTTTTTTAAACGATTTTTTATCTCATGACGTATTTATGTTTGTTGGTACATGTATCTTTTTTTTCTTTCTACTTACTGTTTGTGGTCAATAGAATGGAATGCTTCATATTGATACTGTTTTCATTCAGGTGTGCCCTCAAAATTTGTGTCTCTCGTCAAAAAAAACATCATTGTTGATTTCGACGATAAATTTTTAAAAAATAAAAAAAAAAAAAATCTTGTAATTTTTCGCTGCATTAATGATTTCTTATAAACAAGGATCCCTCTTTTTTTTTTTTTTTTTTTTGATTTTATTCTCTCCCTGTTTGTATGTCTTGCCGCCTTCCCGTTTTTGTCGGGAGAAAAAAAAAAAAAAAAAAAAAAAATAACGGAAACGAAAAAGTAAAAGAAACATTGTGAGTTTTAGTTTTACTTTTTTTCATCTATTCATTCTTCACAGGCACCCCTCGAGTATCGGACTGTAGAATAGTGAACCTGCTTGGGGCTTCTTCTTTGTCTTATCGATTTAAGAAAATTCTTTTTTAAATTATTTTCTTCCACACAGGGTGATACATAAAACCTACACCCACGACAAGAACAAAAAAAAGAGAGAAGAAAAGGGGAAAAAAAAAAGATAAAGATGCCGTTTGGAGACTTTCTGAAATCAGCCATCACAAGTGTGAGTGATATTGTTGGAGGACTGGAGTCAAGTGATCCCGTAGCTAAGATTACCGGAAGTATATTAGTATCATTACCTCCTGTTGACAGTTTGTTGAGAGGTCGAGGAGCAGAGTTCACAGCCGATTGCATTAGAAGAGCTGCAGAAACAGATAATTGCTTACTAGTCGATATGATGGGAGGTTGTGATCAACTGGCTGTAGTTCACAACGGACCCGTCGCAGTTTTTTCCTACAAAGATGTTGGTGCTCCTCCTCTACAAATGTTATGGTCACTGGTCTCTTTCTTGCATTCATATTTAAAAAAACCAAATTCAAAAATCTGTATCCTGAGTGATTCCCCTGAAGAAGGTCGTGTAGCACTCACCATAACATGCCTCTTAGTGTATTCAAACTTATTCAGCGCCGAACAAAAAGCGATATCTTGGTACAGAGGTAAACGAGAATTTCGATTTACGCCTTCTCAGATTCGTTATATACAATATTTTATAAGTAGATTGTCTGGTCAAAAAAAAGTTTTTACAGTACCCCCACAGGTACCTGTGAAACTTCGGCTGGTAACGTTAAGGAATATTCCAGTTCACATTGCTCAAAGACCAAATTTGGTGTTGGAAGTACATCACCTTCGGTGTTTATACGCTAATGGTGACCCATTCTCAAATAGAGCAAAGACGTTTAAATCTGTTGTGTACGGATGCGGTAATTCAATAGTTAGAAAAGGTTTCGGTGGAATGACATTTACAGGTCAAACGGTTACTATTCAAGTTGCAGTATCATCATACGTCGAAGATGACTTCACAATCGTATTCTGGTCACTTAATGAGTTCAGACGCAAGACTATATTATTCACTGCTCAGTTACATACTTCGTTTTTATTCGACACCTCGACTGAGACCAGTCCAGGTGATGCAGTAGTTTTAACACTTCCGTTATCACAGTTAGATGAAGCAGATTCATTAGGATCTGACTTCAGTATTGAATTGGATGTAATTAGAGAAAAAGAAGAAGTTCCAAAAGTTCAAATTGACGGATCCATTGTAATTGTAAGTCATGCTGAAAGATCTCCTTTAATAGGCCCTTCAAGTAGAGGTGATGAAGAAGAAGAAGATGATGAAGACTTCTCACTCGATCAAGACAATGAACTTCACCCTCATGATGTAGCATCGCTGGGTGCGTCTACTATTGCGAGGATTAAATCAGAAGACTTGATGCTTAGTATGGTTCATCAATCACCAATGCATTCTCCAAGAAGAGTTAGAGGTATTCCACCTGTCAGTTCACAGCAATCTATGATGTCACTAACCCCTGGTAAGACTAATTGTAATAATACAACACCATCGATACCTGGTAATGCCTCGACCTTGTTCGGATCTTGTATCAGTGACTGAGTTTACTTTACATTGACATGATACTTCTATTCCGAGAGAATCATATTCAGCAGGTTTCTCAGTGTGTTCATTGCTCTTAGCAGCAGTCTTTAATTAGTGAAGCCCTTATTGGCTTTTTCTCGCCTGGTAGTTTTCCTAACCTTTGTAGGTATCTGAAAAATATAATTTCGTTCGCGGTGTAATTTCGTTCTTCGTTCTCATTTCTGCACCCATTCCGCTACCTGCACACACAGTTTGGTTATATGTGTTTCTTTGGCTGCTGTTGTTGTTCTCTTTTTTTTCATTTAATGGTTTCACAGCATACTGTTTGTTTAGTTCAAACACGTGCAGCGATCTTGTGGGTCGCCGTAAGTGCTGTTTTATAGTGTAGTGGTTTCCGCCAATCATGATCTAACCCCTTTTGTTGGCGTTGCAGGTTTTGTCTTTTTTTATATAGAAATACTAAAACAACTTTTTTGTGTAAAGATGAGCAGAAATATTGGCAGCACACACGTCGTAGTCTAGACGAATTACAATTTATTTTTTTTTTTCTTAGATCGAAAGAATGGAAAAAAAAAACAAAAAAAAAAATTTTTCCGTGGTATGCTGGTCACACAACCTTCGAATGCCTTTCTTTTAGTGCAACAACTTGGATTTTATCTATCGAAAGAAAGCATTTGTTCGCTTTTTAATGATTTGAGAGAAAAAATATCAGGTACAGCCATCTTTTTGTTTTTTCTTCCCCTTCTTTCAATGTTTCATGTAAAGTATTATTACGGTTTTGAGCTAGAAGGCCCTATCCTACTACTATTGATGTGTTATATAATTCATTTTTTTTTTTTTTTTTTTTTTTTTTTTTCTTCCGGTGCCCCAGTGTTTTTTTTTCTCGCAAACAAGAGGGTGTGCAAATTGCTTGAGGAATTTTTTTCTCCCCTTCATTTTTTTTTTTTTTTTTTTTTTTGCGGAAAATTAACATGGTACCTTTGGGTGCTTGCTTTCCTTTTATATGTGCAATACAACTTTTTTTTTTTTTTTTTTTTTTAAATTTCACTAAGAAAATCGACATCGGTTTTGCAAGACTGACAGTTGTACTTTTTTTTGTTAGAGGGATTTCATTTTTGCCTTTTTTTTTTTTTTTTTTTTTTTTTTTTTTGCATGTAGCAATACCCTTTTGTATTTAATCAAATTTTTTTTCCTTTTTTTTTTTTCTTCTTTTTTTTGAAGGCTTGCTTAGGGAAAACTAAATAGAACCACGAAAAAAAAAAAAAAAAAAAAAAAAAAAGAAGCACCCAATCCTTTTCTTACTTACCCTTCTTTTCCCGATTAGTGTTATTATCCTCATGGGCCTTGCACAGTCGCTAGATACACGCGTTCAACGGCTAGCTAGCAGGGTATTGGTTCCTAGCCTTCGATTTTTTTTTTTTTTTTTTTTTTCCTCTTCTCCTACTAATTCTCTATCCCTATTTTATATCTAATGAGTGCATGCCGAAGTATGTAGACACGTTTGTAGTGGATAATTGGTGTTGTACATTTCGTGTTACGACGGTATTATGTTTTTTAAAAAAAAAAAAAAAAAACATCTGCGTTTTACTATATTCACATTCCCCTTCACAGTAACAGGATGCTTATTCTTTACCACATCGAGAGGGTTCTTGCAGCTTTGATGTGGGAGGTATACTTCGCTCTCCTTATTTTTAGTCTTATTTTATTTTTCCCCTCTCAGGAAAAGGAAAACAAAAAAAGGGGGGAAAAAAAAAAATTCACGAAATAAAAATAATGAGAATTATTTTTTCTCTGTTGTCGCTTCTCGCGTGTGCAGACGCATTGCACTTTTACAAGATCACTTCATGGGATGGAACGAACTTGTCAGCAAATGCGGATGTTCCTCTTCTGAAGGATAGGAAGTACCCACTAGTGATATTTATAAACTCATGGGGTATTCCTGGTTTCGAATATATCTTACCAACGTTAGAGTTGGGTAATGAAGGATTCGTTGCCGTTGAGTACGAAGCACGTGGTTGGTTTAAAAGCGGAGGAGTAATTGGAACGGCTGGACCAGATGACATCAAAGACGTGTCTGCTGTAATTGACGACTGTCTTAAGAGATATCCAGAAGCTGATCCAACAAAGATCACTCTCGGAGGTATCAGTTATGGTGCTGGAATCTCATTGCTGGGATCTGCACATGACAAGAGAGTGAACTGTGTCATCGCTATGTCTGGTTGGGCGTCTATTCAAGACGCTTTATGGTGGCAATGGGCTCCTGGTCTCGTCTGGAGTGAGATCTTACTTCAGGGTGGAAAACAAACTGGTGTCGTTCCTCCTATTCTTCCTCAAATGCTTCATGATGTCCTGAATTTCGAGAACGTTTCTGGAGTTGTTGAATGGACTGGTATTCGTTCTCCAAGAAGCTACCTGGATGAGATTAACGCTCGTCAAGTTCCAATCTTCTTGTCTAATAATATGGAAGATAATCTCTTCCACGCAAACTTTCAGCTTGAGCTCTGGACCAAATTCACTGGACCAAAACGTTTAATGCTAAACCAGGGAACTCACGCTGAGGCAGAGTTAACTGGACTTCTGGGACTTCGTAATCAGGTTTGGAAAGATGCGATTGCTTGGATGAAACATTTCCAAAAGGGAGGTGATAAAAAGATAACTGAGCCTCCACTTGTGACAATGGAATTGGGAGACAGACAGCTACTTACTCCAAAACATGTTGAGTTCAAAACGTGGCCGACTAATGAAGTCGAAACTAAAGTTTTTTATATCACCGAAAAGGTTGGGAAGTTCGGTGGACTCTCAGAAACTGCACCAACATCAGGAAGCACTGACACCATCACCATGTCCAGAGATGTAAGAATGAGGGGAGGTCTTCCAATTATATCTCCAGTTCTAAAGCCTTTCATTCCGATCAAAGCTGATTTAAATAAACTTCAAAACGGTACTGAGATCGCATTCAAGACCGCTCCATTTGAACACAACACGAAGATCTGTGGAGCAGCTAATATTACCAATCTGTGGGTAACTCCGCAAAACGCGACTGTGAAGGAGTTCGGAGCGAGGTTTCAGTTGTTTGCTTACTTATATAAATACAAACAACATGAAGATGCTACTTTGATGTCTCACTCTCCAGCTGGTGTGTGGAACGCGTCAACCGATGGCACTCCTTATAAGTTTATGGACCTTCAGTTTCGCGCCTGTTGTGTTGAAATTGAGAAGGGTGAATCTGTGGCTCTTGGATTCAACTCTCACAATCTTCTTTATGAGTCTGCCAATAAAGATAAATTCTCTTTAACTTTTGATTACGTAAAAGGTGCACATCTATCGCTCCCATTCGTGAAATAAGTACTTTTTTTTTTTTGTTTTACGAGTCTGATGATGGTTTGATTATTTCTATAAAATACTCTTACTGCAAAGGAGATTTATCTTCAGGTATTTTATACAAACAAACTATGACTTGAAGTCTGTGGCAACAATTAGATAAGTTCCTTTGTTTTTTTTTTTTTTTTTTTGTTTTTTTTCTCGTTCAACGGTGTCGCAGGGTTTTAAAAAAAAAAAAAAAAGAAGGGCAAAAACCATATTCCACATAATAGTTTGGAAACTTTTGTGTTGAAATCTGACATTTCACCAATTTTTTTTGTGTGGAATAAAAGTTTTTCCTAAAAAAAAAAATGAAAGAGAGAATCTCTTTTTAGTTGTCAGTAGCGGCTTCGATTTTTTTTATTTTTTTTTTGTTTGTTTCCTCCACGTTTTCAATTACAACTAATTGGTCCCAACGTCAGACTCTGGTGGGATAGGGGGAGTATTCTCAGTGCTTAACCTTAATTACTTATCTTTTAGTATTTAAAAATTTTTTTCGAAAAGGAAAAAAAAAAAAAAAAAAAAACCAATTCAATTCTTTCCAATTAAACAATAGAGTGTCGAGTCATATTTTATTCTCGACCTTAAAATTGCAATTTTTTTCTTTTTCCATGAAATTAATCTCCGCGTGAACAAATATAAAAAAAAAAAATATATATCGCAATGTACTTCAGAACACTGGCCCCAGAAAGTAAAACTTTTTCATCCGAAAGAAGTTTTTTTCAGCACTTTTTATCAATTTTTGTATTTTAACGTAAAAAAAAAAGGAAAATAACACTGTGCCTGCGCAACCTTCCAAACTCTAGTCGAGCTGCGACCCACAAACGGTATCCGAACTGTCGTTGCAGTGTGATCAACAAGATGACACGAGACAGCTTCCATGGAAAAGAAAAAAGTTTTTTTTTCCAGAATTGGTGCTGTGGTTGGTGCGCACCGCAGAAACGAGCACCCAAATTTTTGGGTGTTCACTCTTTTAATCTTTTAATTTAGATTTAGTCCTTTTGCAGTGGATGAAAAATCGACAGGGAGACTTCAACGTTATTTTATTTATTTATTTTTTTTTTTTTTGAAGAGGGGCCGATGTTCTGAAGAAACTTGTCATATATCACTTGTGAGTTTTCTTTTTTTTTATTTTTTAAAAAAATTGACATTTTGATTTTTTTTTTTCCCGGCTGCTCGGCAGTGTTTTTCACATCAAAACAAAAACATCACATCACATGTTATAGTGCATCGGGAAAAGATCAAAAGACGGGGAGCTTTCCCCGCTGAGATCGGAGGTGAATGCCGAACTGTTATTCTCCGACTAGCATATAACTTAAAAATTAAAACTTGACACTTAAATTAAAAAAACGTCAATTAAATGTCGCTTTTAAAAAAAAACAAAAATAAATAAAAAAAACATGTTGTTGTTGATTGTTTCTAGTTCTTTGCAATTAAAAAAAAGAAATTTTTTTTTTATTTTTTTTGTCGTTGTTTTTATGTTTGTATTTCCATGTGTGTTTATTTAATTATGTGAAATTTCTCGTTTTTGTTTGTTGTTGTTGTTGTTGTTGTTTTTTATATTTCAGTGAATTTTCTGTATAATTCCAAAAAAATAATAATAACGATCGGAAATATGTCAAAAAAAAAAAAAAAAAAAAAAAAAAAAAGAGAACCGTTTTTGTGTAGAATTTAATCATTATTCTTTTTCATTTCCAAACACAGTTTTTTTAAATATGTCTCACCTGTCACCGTATCCCTCTAAGCCTATAGAACATATCAGGGGGATATCTGCTGGACCACCAGCACTAAGTCCATATAATAATCCGAATTTAAGAATGACACCATCGGAAGAATACCGAAGAGAGACAGTTGGAGAACGTGCGGCTCTTTCTCTAATGTGTCTTTGTTTCTTAGTACTAGCGGCATCAACTGTTCTATTTATGGCTGAGTTTGTTGGAGAGAGCCACTACTCAAATGCTTGCTCTGATCTCTGTGAGGCAAACAAAGATCAAATGGCAGTAGTTTGTGAAACAACTGGATGTTGTGCTGGAACTTATTATAAGGGTGAGTTTTATGCGGATCATTGCACCGCAAAGCAGAGAACTTTTCTTACCTGGGGTATAATATGCGCTGTTATTTCTGTAGTGTCGTTGTGTACGGCGGGATACTTCTTCGTCAAGGCTCGTCATGGAATTATTAGGAAGAAGTGTAATACGATTTCAAAAACTTTACAAAATGTTAAAATAATTGAAGCAGCAGCAGACAACCAGTCAGGTATGACATTCTCACCCAGGAATGCAGATGATATGGCAACGCCAGATCATTCAAAGGGAAAACAGTTTCCAGAAACTCCAGCTACGGCAGCGTCAGGATTTGCCTTCTCTCCTAGATACGCGACTGTCGCTGGCGTGAATGCAGTCCCAGCACAGATTCCTGTTCTGAAGGTCCCTGTTGTCAAGGTTCCCGAAGTCAGTACGCAATCACCTCGAACTCCCGGATCACCAACTGCTGCCGATGTCATTAAAGATGCTGCCCTACGTGGGATCTCTAGGAGAGATCTCTTGGCTTGTCTTCAGGCTCCCAATGCACTCCCAGTCATGTCGATAAAAACACCTGCTCCAGAACCTCCTGCTTTATTACCAAGTCCGAGATCTCCTGTAAACTCTCCAAGAAGTCCTGTTAGAAAATATGTAAGAAAAGATGAGGATTGGACCTCTCCTCCTCCTGGAAGTCAAGACCCCGACATGATGAGTAACTTTAGGGATATTGAACTTGTTGCTGTTAAGTAGGTCCAACTGTTGTTTTTATTTGTGCCATTCGTTAGCATTTCAATAGTTAGATGTGGTGTTGTAAATCGATCGAGTTTTTAATAGTTTATTTTTTTAGGTTCTTTTCGTTCACTTTGGTTTTTTGTTTTGTTTTTTTTTTCTTTCCCCTTAGAGATAAAGCTTATCAAATGTTATTTATATTTACTAATATGAATCCCGTAGGAATGGAAAATCCACCTGGATGTTACGATTTTATTTAATTTACCTTCCCCCTCTGAGACTCTCCTTTTTAACAAAAAAAAAAAAAAAGGTTTTTTTAGATATCGCTGTTATTCTTATAAAGCAACTATATAATGTGGTGTGTTTGTTTTGCCTTTTTGCCTTTTTTTTTTTTTTTTTTTTTTTTCCAACATTAATGTAAGAATTGGCTCTACAGCCATCTGGTGTCAGCCTTGATTTTTCTTCTTCGTTTTAATTATTATTTTGTTAGTTATTTTAGCCAAAAAAAAAAAATTTTGTTTAGATTTCATCAACGAATGCGAGACTGCTTTTCTGCAGATCATTCTCCTGCGATTGAAAGATTGTGTGTCCTTTAGTTTATTTGAGTGGGAGAAAAGAAAAAAAAAAAAAAAAAAATTCTGATTCCAACACAGAGGTTTCCGTAAACCAGGGGCTACAATGGAGTGTCATGTGCTTTTTTTTTTAATTTTTTTCAACGGCATACTGAATTAAAGGACGCCCCCATTAGCCTAATCCACACCGTAACATTCTAAACAAGATTGGGTTTACTAGTTTTGCTGCTGTAGATTTCATCTCTTCGAAAGCCTCCGAGGCGTGTTGGGTACTTATTGTGGTTTCAGAAACCTTTTTGTGTTTTGTGATTAACAGTTTTTTTTCTTTTTTTTTTCTTTCTTTTTCTTTTTATAAAGCTCACGGTGATATATATGGGTGATGGCTGAGTAGTTTTCTTTATGTTTACAAGTCGGTATTTGGTTTTCTGTTTTTTTTTTTTTTTTTGTTTTTTTCCTTCTTCCCTACTCTACTCTGTTGTTAGTTTAGAGTACGATATTTGGCGGACAGTTTAAAATTAAAAAGTATCCTTAAGACACTAACTTAGGGATCATTGTCGCCTTCTTTCTCTTGTTTGCATTGCAACAAGGAGTCTTTTTCCCTTATGAAGATTATATAAAATTAGGGGAAATGTGTTCTTTTGTATTATTTATGTTATTCACTGATTTCATGATTCTTATTTATAAATACATTAGTTCTCATACAGGGGTGGGGCGCCTCATATATTAACCTTAAGTAGGATGGCCACATCGCCACTACAGAAGGCAGGAGGCGGACTAGAAATACGAAAATGCCATACCGTAAGAGAAATAGGAAAAGGTTCTTACGGTTCGGTCTCTCTGGGTATGTAGTTATTTATTTTTTTTTTTTTTTTTGGTTCCCTTTTTCGATTTTGTAAATCACAAAAAAAAAAAAAAAACAACAGCCCTCCGACCTGACGGCAGATTTATGGCAGTAAAGAAGGTTCACATTGAGAAGAACGAAGACGCAGGTAACGCTGTTAAAGACTTCGTTAAGGAAGTTGGAGTAATGAACTTATGCCGTCACACAAATATTGTTGGATACATGGGAAGTTCCTATGAAGAAACAGATGCTGAATTTGTTCTAATGATCTTCCAAGAATACGTTACTGGAGGTTCAGCATCAGCCCTGTGTCGTGCATTAGCATCACAAAGAGAGAAGGCTGGAGAGGAATCTGATCCAAATGGTGTTAATGGAATACCGTACGCACCTTTGAGAGTTTTTAGTAGACATATTACTTTGGGACTTCAATACTTACATAGTAAGAATATTGGTGTGGTTACCGTTGTTTTTTTTTTTTTTTTTTCCCCCTCTCTTTTTTTTTTTTAAATTTTTCCTTATTGGAAAATAAAACAAAAACAAAAAATAAAAATAAAATAAAAACCAGCTCACCGAGATCTTAAGGGTGACAACGTACTTGTTTCTCATGATACTGGTCTTGCAAAGTTAGCAGATTTCGGAGCTGCGCATTCATCGCTTCACAACACATTAGTTGCGACTAAGGCTGGCGATACCAAAGGAGGATACGCAGGTACTTTTGTTGGTACTCCTTATTGGATGGCACCAGAAGTTATCCTTTCTGAGAAGGGTTACGATCCAAGATCTGCTGACTTGTGGTCATTAGGATGCACTGTCGCTGAGATGTGGACTGGTATGTTGTTCTCTTACTGTTTGTATATCAGAATCACAACATTTCATTTATAAATAACTTCTACACAGGTGTCGCTCCATGGAAACCAGCCAAGCAACTTATGACTACAGTATACGCTATAGCACAGTCAAAGGGATGGCCTGACGCTATTCCGAAGGCTGCTTGTCCACCTGAATTAAAGGAGTTTCTTGAAGCTTGTTTTCAAAGAGATCCAAAGAAGAGATTGGGTACTACCGAATTGCTTCAGATGGCATTCATGGACGAAAGCCAGTTTGGAGATTGAAGCAGTAAACCATTTCTGTGTTAAGTTAATTTCCACTGCAGAGGAGAAAAAAAAAAAAAAAAAAAAAAAAAAAGAAAGTTCCTAGTTTGCAGTGCCATCTTTTGCTTTTTTCTCGAGAGTTAAAAAGATACAGAAGAAAAAAAAGGAAAACAAAAAACAGAAAATTTGACAACAAAAAAAAACATTGCCCCTTGTCCGTTTTACGTTTCCTTTTTTTTTTATTTTATTTGTTTTTTTTTTTAAAATCAACACTTCAACAGCCCTTTGCATTAGATAACTGAGAATGTTGGCAGCACGTTGTTATCCTTCCTGGCACTCATACGAGCCCAGTCGGAGTACGGTTACTGCACAAATACAGAAATCTTGTGTTTTCACCACTAAAAAAGCCAATTCTTCTTGTATTCAAAAAAAAAAAAAAAAAATAAAGAAGAACCCAAAAATAAAATAAACGAGAGGAAAATAGAAACGCAAGAAAAAAAAAAAAAAAAAAGCTAAAAAGAATCCTCCTTTCGCTAGCTGTAGTGCTGTGGTCGCTGTCAACACTCTCCCCTTTTTGGCTGACTCTCCCAAGCAACTGTTCCTATTAGTGCTGAGTAGCGAATAAATTAGCAGCCGGCTGTTCTCTTACTTTTCCCTGCTAGTTCAAGGGATTGATAACTGACTTTAATTTGGTACACTGATTGCCATCGAGAAGCAAAAAAAAAAAAAAAAAAACTACCAACTAATTGACTTGCTTATCACATCCAGTTTGCATCTTTTTCTTTCCTTTTGAGAGGGGGAAAAAAAAATATTAAAAGAGAACCATTTTTTTTTTTTTTTTAGTTCGCCATGTAGTAACCAAAGAACAAGAATAAGAAGAAGAAAAACCAAGGAAGGAACAGAACGAACCAAAAAGAGGAGAAACAAAAAAAAAAAAAAAAAAAAAAAAAAAAACCGCTCTCGTTGAAATTAGGTTCATGAAAACACGGGTGGAATAAATTCTTTTTTTTTTAAAACAAAAAAAGAGGGAGGGAGAAAAAAAAAAAAAAAAAAAAAAAAGTGTGGCAATGTTCGCTCTTGGAAGCGGCTTACTATAATGTATACTGAGATTTTAAAACTTATTCTAAAATTATTTTTTCAAACAAGGTGTTAATCATCCCTTCAGAGCATGGCAGCATCACCAGGAGGGGTTCCGTCTTCCCCTGCCGTGATCCGTAACCTTCACGTTGATGATCAGGTTGGTATCTTGTGCTATCACTTCACAAATGATGGTGAGATTACAGTAATCGGAAAATCTAATTTTATAGAAGGATTTGAGGGATTAAAAATAAATTTTACAAAAGAGACATTGGGTGATCTGTTTGACAAGATTCACAAACACGCTAGATCCATCTCGGAAGGTTTAACCGGTGACGATATAGCCAGAGTCAAGGAATTATATCCAACTTTATTTAGTGTAATGGTCTGTCGAGTACTTGACAAGACGATGGACAGCAGACAATCAGAAGAAGTCTCTCGTGAAGAAATCATCCTCATTGAGTTAGAATCAACGTTTACTTCATTGAAATCTGCTGCTGAAACAACAACAAGCAATGCTTCAATATTACAAAACAAGTCCGTGGCTGCGAATATTCAGTTGGAAGCAGCAGAGTCAGCTGTTGCTGCTCAACGCAATTTACTTCAGGATGCTCATTCACAAACACTCGATACGAAACATGAATTAGATTCAGCAATGTCAACACTCAAAGTTAAAGAACATGAGCACTCGGAGTACTGTCGTTCTATTGGACTTGACCCATTCACTGACGATGTTCAAAATTGTAAATCTCGCTGTCAAACAAGTGAAGCAGAGGTAGCTGCTGCCACCGATAAAATCAGACAGTTGAAGGAACTGCTCGCAACTCTTGAAACTGATCTTCAAAATAGAGAAATAAAAAATAAGAAATTCCAACAAGAATATGAACTAGCCGACGAACGACTAACAGAGAAACTAAAAGAATGCGGCTCTTCAAGAGGATCTATCAATAACGCTAACGACGACGTTCAAAGCAAAGAACGCGATCTGAACCTTCGGCAAAAGGAAGAAAATCTTTGCGGAGAGATGCTTCAAACAGCTCTCGACTCCTACAAACATCTTTCTGATGAATGTATTTCAACCCAAACTGACTACAACAACATAAAGTCTTTACTCGATCAACAACAAGAAGAACTCCGACTAGCTGAGGTGAGTCGTGATAGTCAAATATCTAAAGTGGCGGAGTTAAAAGTTGCGAATACCTCTTTCAACACACTCAGAGATTCCAACTACAGCAAAGAAGATGAACTATTAACCCAGGAAGTTCGACTCAAAGAGCAACGCGATTGCTTGGAAATGAAAGAAGCGCAGCTCCGTTCCCAAGTAGTCGATATGAACCCGAACCTCGCTGCACACATTCCATCACATCTCTACACACCTGTTACTAGTCTAGCGACTGGTTCACCGATGAGAAATACGCATTCGCCTCATCCTGGTTTGAACTTTAGTGGAACACCAACTCCTTCACCTGCAAAACCAGCACCGTTACCTGGTAGGGTGGGGTCTCTGTATTAACCATTGGTCGTGGGAGGATTTTATTTTATTTTTTTTGTCGATTCGACCTGTGACCTGCTTCCCCGTTCTTGCGACCAACATATCCGTTTGAACTTATGTATTTTGAGTCCCTTTCCCCTGGAAAAAAAAAAAAAAATGGAAAAAAAAAAAAAATTATTATTGTTGTATTTTATGTTAGATTTAACTGTTTATGCTGAAACAACCCAGATAGAAGTTTTTTTTTGTTTTTTTTCTCGGAAAAATTTCAAATTTTTTTTCCCTCCCCCCTAGGTGAATGAAAAAAAAGGAATGTACTAACAAACTAGTAAAATAAAATAGTACAAAATGAAGATCATAAGATCACTGAGCCCCATAAGGGATTATTCTGTACCAGTACTTCCTACGGGCGAGGAATACAGAAATGGATATCACACTGCTGTGAGAGGACCAGTAGAGTTTTCACCACCAGTTTTAACATCTCCACTGAAGGTAACCAGTCAGCATATGATGAGAGATGTTGGTATGGTCTCCCATATGAATCCAGTAGCAGCAACTGTTGCTTTTGAAGAATGTGATCTGACAGCAGTTCGCGTTGATAGGTCGTTGTCACCAGTGATACGACAACACCAACAATTGATTGATAGTAATCAACAATATGGTTATCCTTCTTGTGAGGAGTTGGGGTATCCTCTTCCTCAACAACATTCACTTCTTCCAACTGTTGATCGGATGGTAGAAGACAGGGTAGTTAACGATATCAATTCACTTCATTATAAAAACTATTACAATAGTAGTGCTGCTGAACGACTTCACAGAGAATTTCAGCAACCTGATCCATTCTATGCTGTCGCTGTTGAGAGGGAAGCTCAACGACCTATGTCTGAGTTCCACCAACCACCACCACCAGCATCTCATCACTATTACGCTCCTCAACTTAATGATATTCATCCATCGTACAGTAGTCGGGTACAGGATATTCAAAGGCTACAACACCCTCCTTTATCACCTGGTAGAATGACTGTTGAACAGCTGCAGGAATACCAACTCGTAATAAACGATCAGCTGCATAAAAGAAGGCAAAGCGAGAAGACGGAACAACAACTATACTCACAACATGTTGCACCTGTTCCAGTAGTTCAGCATGTTGTAATGAATACTCCGAGAGAGGTCATAGATCGAAATAGTGATTTAGTTACAACACCAGCAGTAAGACCTCAGAGGTTACCAGAAACACCTCCTCCTGTGAATGAATTACCTCCTGCACTATCACCAACACAAAGAGTGAATAGATTGGTGTCACCCAGATCGGTATCAGATTCAACATCATCACTTCATTACTCTATTTCAAAGGCAGCTAGTACTCGACCTCTGTCAGTGTCTGCAATTACACCAACACCTTCAGGATTGTTGACGGCATTCTCGGTGAGAAGTCTTAGAGATCAGCATCTTTCATTTGTAGTGATATCTTGTGGTATCTCTGATGCAGTGTTACATCAATCTGATGTTGAGGCTTGCCTCTGTGCAGCTGATTCTGAACATGCGTCGGGAGTCGTCATCGTATTGCCACCTGATGCGTCTCTTTCTGGTTTGTGTTTTTTTTCTTTTTTATAGTTTTTTTTTCTGTAAAACAGTTTGTGTTTTTATCACCACAAAAAACAGAAGCAGCAATGTCTTCGTTGCTTAGCTCTAATGCGGAAATAGTGTTTGAGAATTCCTCTCTCGCTTTCACAATTGGAAAGGCACTTGACGCTGTAGCGACAGCAACAACACTCGGTATGATGAAGGGTTCTCAGTAAGCGAGTGACGTGCGTAAAACTTTTTCAAAAAAAAAAAAAAAAAAAAAAGACGAAAAAATACTTTAGATATCCATGCGAGCAGATCTCAGTTACTGGGTTTGGATCACAAGCATGTCTGAAAGGAGTTAATTACCACCAATGCTACGATGGCGGGGGGTCTTATATTTTCCTCCTCCTATTTTGAATTTAGGGGGGTGGGTGCAAACGATTAAAAAACAGATCTTTTCAAAAAAAAAAAAATAAATAAATAAAAATAAAGTTAACACAAATTAGATGTTAGGGATATTGTTCAAAAGTTGTATTTCTCCTTTTTTTTTTTTTTTTTTTTCCCCCATTCTCATTTATAGATTTACTTGAAGTTACTTGTGCTTAGGAAATTAATTTTGTATTTTTTTTTTTTTTTTTTTTTTTTTTTGTTTTTTTTCCTTTTCTTCAGAACATTTTCAGAAATATACGATTATCCCGAAGTTTGTCTTTGGCCTCTAAACTCACACTTCTCAACTACAACCCTTCCCATAACCTCTTTACAGGAGTCAATTACTAACTATCCTGTTTTATAATAAAGGGAGACAAGAAGTTTTAAGTTAAGTGCTTCTGGATCATAAAATCATTCATATAATTCGAACTCAGTCTAGAGGGGGGGTGGACAGATGTCAATTAGAAAGGATGGTCGGGATGACACCAATTCGCTGTACTCGAGTGCTGACTATTTATCAAACAATTCTCAAGAAAGTATCCAGTCAGAGACCATTCGTATATTTAAATGCATTCGAAGAAGAGAAGCAGCTCTTTCCTTAACAGTTGATGTAACTGAGCGATGGCTTGAGGGTGAATTTAAAAATAACGACAACGAACTTAACGAGGAACTTACATCTGCTGTAACCAGCCTGAGACTTGCCTCAAGAGATACCTGGAGTGCTATAAACCGATGGGAAAATTCTAAAAAAGTATTTTTATGGCAAGGAAGTAGTTATATTTCGAAGATGGACACCGATACTTTATTCTTATCGTCACTTAATTTAAAACCACTTTTTAGTATATTTCCGGAGTCTGTTCTTCCTTTGAGATTCTCTCAGGTAACTCCTTCGATGGCTTGGGATGAACCATCTCAACAGAAAGCAGCTGACCATGTAGAAGTAATTGACAGTAAGAAATCAAAAAAATCAAATAAACACAAGTCACAAAAAAAACAACCTCACAGTGCTAAGATGGCATCGACGCAGAAACCAGCAGATGAAAAAGTTATTTTATCCAACAACACTATAATTCTATCAAATAATAACAGCATCTCATCAACTGCTAAAGAAGCTGCTGAACACTCTCGAAAACGATTGGATAGTTTGCTTTCTGAAGAACAGTCAATCACGTCGAATAGCAATCGAGGAATCACTGCTTCAGAAGCAGCTAAGAAAGCAGATCATCAACTCCAACGTTTACTTAGAGAAGAAGAGAATGAAATAATAATGAGAAGTGATATAATATCAAAAATGGATTCTGGAAAAAAACAAACAACCGGAGACAAGACAAAACCATCAAATGACAAAATACGAATGTTCCCTGGGCTATCTGCCTTCGGATGCATCTATGGACCTCAATATAATACTTATTGGGATATCATTCAGAAAGTATCACTTCATACTGAGAATCATAAAGGAGCCTTAGATCAGATATACAGCCCTCAAACAACAAATCCAATCACGTCGTTTGGTAGTAAGAAACGATTGGCTTCAATCTTGTTATCACTTTTAAACGGAAAAGTTGAAAGACGAGATGTGATTCCGTCGATTCCGAAGGTGGAATTATTAGTTCCAATTGAAGAAATGAATGAATCAAGAAAGATAATAATTAATTCGAATACTGTTGATCAGACAGACTGTGACAAACATCCAACAGGAAAACAGATTTACGGACACGGTAAGTTTGACATATCAATTAAAAGATTGCAAAGTTTTGTTAAGTCGGCGATGATCATTCACACTGATTGCGTTCCGTCGTTGTTTTTAAAAAAACTTTCAGAAATGTTATTTTCAAATGATAACAACGTCCTCCTATCACACATCTTACTATCGGTTCCATTGTGTAGAATAACAAACCCAAACGAGTGGGATGGTGTTATCTGTTCCACAGAAAACCAACTGATGGAATTAAACAATACTTTATCTTCTCTTCGAATCGACAGAAATATCTCTCTTACTAAGTCAGAGTCTGGTTTAGATTCGGTTGATGAAAATGAAGTATCGAAATTACACAGCGAAGAGTTGGAATTGCTTCGAAGTATACGCAGCAGTGATGCATCAAGCAGGGATAGGATTGTTTACCTTGAGAGTTGTTTATCAAAGAAAACATCAAAACCGATTGTGGAATCGAGTAGTTGGTGTGAAACTGACGACAAGATAATGAGTTGTGTTACAGCTATTCAAGAACTTGAGAATATCAGAGCAAGATTAAGAGACCGAACTGATGGAGGTTGGCTTCGAAGGACATCTCGAAATATTAATAATTTCATCTCACTTGTGAGAACGTCGTGTCCAGAAACTTTTGGATTTAGATCAAGTCAGCATGCGACTCGTGTTCTTCGACTGTCACTGTTGGAATTATCAAATAAGATATGTGTGTCCCAGCAAGGTTCGTTTATGGTTTCAGGCAAACACGGAAAATCAAATCAAATATCAGCCCCTCCAAGTCAGAATATTATTTTTCTTCAAACTGTTGGCGTTTTTAAGAATTCAAAAGTAAGTCAAGAAGATTATTTTAGAAATATATTTCACGCGGCTATCCTCCAAGGAGCAGATCACGTCTGCTTATCACTCGAAGAGAGTGTACCGTCGGAGTATTTCTTGTCTATGGTAACGTTGTTTAAAGAAGTCATAAAAGTGTCTGAAAAAGTTTTAATTTTATGGATTGCGGTGGGTGATCCTAAACCCATATCATCATTTTTGAATGAACACATTCACACCAGAGAAATAAAAGATCTGAATAACATTAAAGATATTTCTTCTTTTGATCAAAGTTGCATTTTTGTGCATTCCAGATCATCGAAATTCCTGTCAATTGAACTGGCGAACGTTGGTTTTCATCCAGCGATTCATATTCCTAGCAACCCTCAGGGAATAATACTTGGTCTATCAGGTGGTTATTGGGAAAAAGGTAAATCCTTTCGGTATAGCTATGAAGAGGGTATTGCTAGTACGTCAACACTACTATTGTCTCACTATGGTGTTAATGGTTTTCGCAATCAAGTCAATCGCTACAGACAAGCAATACGTGATAATAAGATAATAGATATTGAAAATAAGGGTGATGATCATGAAAATGAAAAAACATTTTCTGAAGATGAAAAATCTGTTGGTCCCGTTACCTGTTCACCATCACGCACACCTTCACTTCAATCACCACATCAAGATAATAATAATAACAACACCAACAGTGATATTAATGATGAACCCGATTCGTTGGAATTCATCACCAGTACCTCAAATACAGCAAGACTTGATGCGTCAACTCTGGCGGCAAAAGCTCGACAAGAACTCGAAAAGCTGCTAGCTGAGGATAGAGTTGCTGAAGCTGGGAAATTACAACAACAAGAAAAGATAAAAAGAACTGAAGAAGAAGTAAGAGAAAGAACTGGAAGATCGCAATGTGTTCATAAGAAACGACGAAAGACGATGAGATCACCTGCTGGAAGAATGTTACCGCCAGCCACGACAGATATAAACGAACCTGTCTGGTTGCTTAATAAACAACCAGAAGAAGTAGTTGCTGTGACTCCCGACCCGGGTGATGATTGCAACAGTCCTCAAAGACTTTTATATCAATACTTTAGACTAACAGAAGAACACATCGAGTTTGAAACAGACAACAGATCAGAGATAGAATTAGAAAGGAGGGTCTCACTAGCAGGTATAGTTCGCTTGATGAGGATATCTCGAAAAACAAAAATTCAAAACCTCGTCATACCAGCAGCTGTATGTGCTGGTCTGTGTTTGTCAATGTGTGTCTACATCCCGAGAGTGATACCTCCGGCAGGTATAGGACAGATTGCACTCCCTTCAGAACAATTAAACTCACACAGAGATACTGAAATGTGTAATCGATCAAATATCAAACACAACGAATCCATAACTCGTCTCTCACTAGGATTGAGTTCAATGAGCTCACGACGTCTTAAAGTATCAACTTCAGCTACTAAACAAATATTACGACAGACTTCAACAACTCAGGCCGTCGTAGAAGTTGAGATCAAACAAAGACATCAACTACTACAACATGAAGCGGATATCTTCAAAGAAAACAATAAACTTTTTATTAGTTCACTTTCAGAAGTAAAAAGAAAACCAACTGAGCAACAGTCTCACATCGTAAACAGAAGACCTCCACCTCCAAGAAAATCAAAGAAATTAGTATCAAAATATCCCTACTCTACCATGATAGTCGGGGGTATAATCGAATCAGCGACACGAAAACATAAATTATGTAAACAAGAAGGAGATGAGAGAGTGCTAATAGAAGAAGAAGAGATTGATGAACGTATTGAAGACGCTGAGTACGTTGAGTGTCCGTTTGCAACAGTCAGAAGACTCTATTCCATTCAAAGTTCGCTATCAAATTCAATAAGTGAAAAAGAGATTCCACCCGACTACTACAAAAGTAAATCAACTCACATCTCAATATCAGCTGGGTATTATGTTCCAACTTCTTCATCCTTTGAAAGCCTCTCTACTGAAGTAACATCAAAAATAGTTGACCAGGCTATCACACGATGCAGCAATCACAATCCTGACTATCGTTGTTCCCTTCCTGAAGATACTTTATCGGCAATCTTAGAACAGGAATTTTGCTATCGAACTTGGATTCACGAGGTCGAATGCGAGTATTTCTGTGAACTGGTTGACACATTTAGTTCAAAAGATATTACTGGTAAGTCTTCAATAGGTGTTGACTTCACTTCATCTTTGTATTCACAGTCGGTGATAAACAACGCAATTGAGCAAAACAATCGCTGTGACCTAATCAATAGTGAGATTTCAACAAGACGCGATGTTAACATTAATGAGTTCACTAGTTCTGAATCAACTACTAGAAAGGTTATATCATCGAAGGAAACATCAGACAGGAATAATGTAGAGGAAGACATCAGTAGTGAGATTGATGAAGTTATTCTGCAAAACATCACCCTGCAAGAAGACACCCGGAGAACAGAAATAACAACAACGGAAGCCTCCGACAGGAGTGACACGGAGAGTGTAATAGCTGTGGAGGCCCCAATCCCAACTCTGTTTTCACAATCTACATTAAACAGTGCGATTGAGGGGAATTGTCGTAGTGAAATCAACACTAGTGAGTCTGCGGAAAGAATACAATTCGGCCATCAGGATGTCACTATACGTGAGAACACGAGGAGAACAGAAATAACAACAACAGAAGCCTCCGACAGAAGTGACACGGAGAGTGTAATAGCTGTGGAGGCCCCAATCCCAACTCTGTTTTCACAATCTACGTTAAACAGTGCGATTGAGGGGAATTGTCGTAGTGAAATCAACACTAGTGAGTCTGCAGAAAGAATACAATTCGGCCATCAGGATGTCACTATACGTGAGAACGCCCAACGGGCAGAAATAACAACAACAGAAGCCTCCGACAGGAGTGACACGGAGAGTATAATAGCTGTGGAGGCCCCTATGCCAACTCTGTTTTCGCAGTCTACATTAAACAGTGCGATTGAGGGGAATTGCCGTAGTGAAATCAACACCAGTGAGTCTGCAGAAAGAATACAATTCGGCCATCAGGAAGTCACTATACGTGAGAACACGAGGAGAACAGAAATAACAACAACAGAAGCCTCCGACAGAAGTGACACGGAGAGTGTAATAGCTGTGGAGGCCCCAATCCCAACTCTGTTTTCACAATCTACATTGAACAGTGCGATTGAGGGGAATTGTCGTAGTGAAATCAACACAAACGAATCTGCGGAAAGAATACAATTCGGCCACCAGGATGTCACTATACGTGAGAACGCCCAACGGGCGGAAATAACAACAACGGAAGCCTCCGACAGGAGTGACACGGAGAGTATAATAGCTGTGGAGGCTCCAATCCCAACTCTGTTTTCGCAGTCTACGTTGAACAGAGCAGCTGAAGGCTTCGACAGACATGAGATTCACGTGACAGAAAGCACAGCAAGACTTCAATTCGCACAACGACCATCAACAACAAGTGATCGAGTAGACCCAACAGACTTTCAAAACAATATCACTTCTCTGTGTCAGGCAGCTGAACTCGTTAGAAATTCAACTGAACTAAATGAGAAAACAAATAGAAACCAGCTGAGACTGTCAGCAATAAGAAATCTAAAGATACACATAGCCCAGGAAATAGTTCGATGTGGACTTACGACTGGAAGCTATTCATCAGCAGAAACTGTTTCTAGTATCGTGAACAGATCAACTAGTAAGTCTGAAAGGAGTGAAATTATTGACAGAGAATCTCTTCAATTATCTGAGACAACTCTTCGTAGTGAAGTTAAGTTACGAGAGATGGCTTCCTCGAGAGCGAGTGTTATAAAAGAATTGGTGTCGAATGGTTTTGATGAGTCTGCAGTTGTTGGTCAGGAACCTATTTTTCGTAATGCGATGATCTCTGAAGAAAAGATATCACGAGAAGAACTCTCTACTATGAGGATCTATGACGACTGTATTGGTGACAGCGAATCTCATATGCCAGTACCTCCACCAGGGAAATCAACAGCGTCACTAGTTCGCACCTCCTCCACTACCAACACATCACTTCGACATGTTGTAAGTGACGAAGAGACGAGAAGGAGTTCTATTCGAAGTTGTGAACGTTCTAATAGGACGGTAGTTAAGTTAGAGGAACAGCGAGGAACTCGTTTTGCATCATCCAAATCGGTAGTAGGAAAATGGAGAACACAATACCACAACGTTGTACGTAATATGAAATCATATCAAACAGATCCCGACACGGCAGCAACAAATATTCAGAAGATTTGGAGAGGAGTTAGAAGTCGTTTATCAGTATTTCGACTCAGGTTAGAATATGAAGCCATCGAATCCACTTACAATCAAGTAGAGAGATCTGTTCATTCCTCTCACGACGTGGCATTAGCAACTCTGGCCCCTTCACTCTTGAAGTACGTCTCTCAGAAGGTTTGAATTTATTTATTTCTTATTCTGTTGGAATGTTGACCTGTAGATGTTTCGTATTATTTGTTTTGTAATCTGGTAGTTTCAACTGTTTTACATAAATAACAAAACCTACAGAGAGTTCACGTCAAACGCTACGAGAGAAGAACCTACGAAGAACTAGAACAGGATGCTGAGACTATTTACCACTCAGAACAAGAAGAGTTATATCAGCGACACAGACAGCAGATTGCTGTTTGATGCAACTGAAGCACAAAAGGAAAAAAAAAGAAATACTACATAAACTCATATCATTCTCTTCTGCAATATTTTTATATATTTTTCTGTAAAATTTGTTATTCATGAAATCTTTTTCTTTTTTTTTTTCCCTTTCTTTTTTGTTGGATGTCCCTTCCTATCATTTACACTTATCCTGAGTTGTGAACTCGTTTTTTTTTATTTTTAATTTTTCATTCCCTTTTTTTTTTTTTTTTTTTTTTTTTTTAAACGATTCCGATATCTAATCATCGTTATTCCAGAGGAGGGTGGTCGCGGTATTGTTTGTAAGGAGGTTTTTCAATCTGCTTTGCAAACACCCCTCCCTCATATTTATTTATCGACAGTTTTTTTTTTTGCACCGACGAAGTCGGAGAAGAAACTATTCAGATTAAGAGCCGTTATTTATTATGTCATGTTATCTATTTCCCTGTGCGCCAGTAAAACTAGCTGCGATCAACAAAATATAAGGCTTATCTGAATGGTTTTTTGTTCAAATCCTTCTTTTTTTAATTTTTTTCTTACTTTCCTTAACCTCATGAGTTGCCACGAGGTGTAATGTCTTATGATCATCCTCTCATACCCAAAACAGGTGATTGAGGGTACACCTCTCTGATAACAACAACATGAGTATTAGAACACGAAGCCCTGTCCCAGTGCTAAGAGGGAGAAGTCCAATGGGAAGAAGCCCAAGAGGTAGATCTCCGAGATCAATAAGAGATGGCAGTCCAGGACAAGGAATACCCAGCATCAGAAGAGAGAGGAGGGGTTCGTTTGGAGGAAGTAGTTGTGGAGATCGGAGGAAACGTGGAGCCAGTGTCAGTCCCACCCCAAGAGGAATATCTCCCCGACCTTATGGCAGAAATGCTGCAGGTGCAGGTGAGTCTGAATGCGTTAAAGTTATCCTCCGTGTGAGACCATTTAATGAAATGGAAGAAAGACAACAAAACTGTCTCCCAACAGTCGTACCCGTAGAATGTGAAGAAGGTGAAGTCCTAACTGGAGTCAACCTCATCGAAAGACGAGGACAATACTTCGACGATTACTACGAACAGGAGTCCGAACATCGAAATAGCTTTCAATTCGACAGAGTGTTCTTCCCTTCAGATGTCCACGCACCTCCATTAGCTGTTCAACAGGAAGAACAACTTCAGATATACAACGCCATTGGTGCTACCTGTTTAGATAACTTATTCGATTCTTATAACAGTTGTGTGTTTGCATACGGACAGACAGGTTCAGGTAAGACTCATACTATGATGGGAGCACATGATGCTGAAGGATTTATCCCAAAATTCTGCAGAGATTTGTTACAAAGATACGAAGCTCTTCCAGATGCTGGTAGAGACGCGCTCTCTCTGGAAGCTTCCTTTGTTGAGATTTACTGCGAGCAGATTTATGATTTAATGACTGTTCAGGATACGAGAACTCAACAAACTTGGGGAAGAAAACAAATTGATAATTACGAATCTCGTAAGAAGTTAACCCTCCGTCAGCATCCGATTATGGGAGTCACTGTTGCTGGTGCTGCTACTTTTAAAGTTAATTCTTGGGAAGATGTTGAAGCGATACTAAACCAAGGATTAATGGCACGTTCAACAGCGAGCACCAGAATGAATGATCAATCATCAAGAAGTCATGCGATGTTTCAGTTATCATTATCAATTAAAGTTCCTGGAAAGAAGACTATTGCCTCAAACGGATGGACCACTCGAGAGGAAAAAGGAACTCTTTCTTCAGCTTCTGTTCGATTCGTTGATCTCGCGGGATCTGAAAACCTTAAGAAGAGTGGATCTGATGGAGCTCGTATGCATGAGTCAATCCATATTAATACTTCATTACTAACTCTCAGACGTGTTATTGATCAACTTCTTGAGAAGGCACCTGTTCCTGCCTACCGTGATTCTAAATTAACCAGACTGCTATCTGATTGTCTTGGTGGAAACAGCAAGACTTGGTTTCTTGCTTGCATCTCACCCAGTCAACTTAATGTTGAAGAAACAAAGAACACTCTTCGCTATGCAGCAAAGGCTACTCGTATCGTTAATCACGTTACTAGAAATGTTGATATGGGTGCAAAGATTTCACAAGATTTGGTTCAGTTGAAGGAAGAGTTGGCGAATGCGAAGGGACAGCAATTTGAAGAACTCCAGTCGATCATCAACAACTACGAGAAGACTCAAAAAGAGATGGAAGACGATATCAACCTCTTCAGAATTAAACAAGAGGAAACAGAAAAAGCACTCGCCCTCGCTGAAGAACGCGCCAATCTCGCTGAACGCCGTGCCGTTGAAGCCAGCGAACACGCTACTGCCGTAGCAGAGAAAAAGGGATGCCTGGAGGTCAATCTCAATCAGGTTAAAAAAGAATTTCAAATTTGCAGAAAGCAACTCGAGGCCGAATCCAGCAAAACAGTCGTTGCTGAGGTGGAATACAAAAGGCAAAAGGAATTAAACCTCCGAAAAGAGGTCGAGGTGAGGAATTTAAGAGGCCGTATTGAGGAAACCCAACGCAAAGCCGCCATTGAACGTGAGAAGGAAAAGAAAGTCTGGGCTGAGGTAACTACACAAATGGAAACTGAAATGGCAGAGAGACAAGCCTGGTATGTAAAACTTTGGTCTTTCCCTCAAATATTAAAAAAAAAAAAAAATTTTTTTTTTAAAAAACAATCAGCTGGCAAGAAAAAGACGAAGAAAACCAAAAGATACACGAGCAGGAGGTCGACATGTTGAAAGACGGCCTCTCTCAAGTTTTTAAGAAGAGAATGAATCTCACTGACTCAGAGTATGAAACCAGAATTCAAGTCTTAGAGCAATTAGTATTCGAATATTCAGAAAAGAATCACGACCTGGAAGGTGAAATAATCAAACAACGAGTCCAACACGTCGCTGCTATTGCTGCAGCAGATCAGAAGTTGGAAGCTGTGAAGGATAATCTTGGTAGGGAAACTGATACTATCAGAAGGGCACGTGATGATGACAAAACTCAACTAGCAGTTGATGTTCGCAACATGCGAATTGAATTGGAAAAAGAAGTTGGTAATCGTAGATATGAACTACAAGATCAAAAAGAGAAATACGAAGAACTTCTACGAGAGGAAAGAGCCAAGGCAGCCTCCGCAATCCGAAGAGCAACTGTTGCTGAGAAGCGCTCGGAATTCATCGAATCGAAATTCGGTGCACTCGACAACGAGATTCGTTCCATGGAAGAGATTCACGGAAAGGCTCAACGGATTATATGCGCTGCTGACGAACAAGATGTTTCTCATCCTGACTTATTAAATCTACTCAGAGATGTCAACAATTGGGGTAAGCAACTTAAGTCACTCAGAGCTGGTTACGGAAGCTTAGTTGCATCGAGAGGTCGTCCAGAGTACGATGAATTTCTTCCATCAGCCCTCCCACCAGCTGATGTTCCTGTTACTCGTAGGCGTAGCAACAGCGCCATCCGTCGCATGGCTCGAAAAATTTAAAAATAAAAATAACTTACTTGAGAACACGACAGCAATCAGTCAGATCAATTCTGTTATTGGAATCCAAAGCAGAGTAAGCAGATCTCAGCTGTTGTTATGTTTCGTGTGTTTTGTTTTGTTCTTTTCCCTCATTAAGATCTTTATGATTCCTGACTCTAAAGCTTTTATTATTACCATTTGGATTGCGTGCGATCTGAATCACGCAAAGTACTTCGAAAAAAGTGTACTCTCCACCACTCCGTTGACTCCCCCTCCCCAATCCACGTTTTTCCACTAAAAAAAAAACCTTAGATGTTTTTCATTTCACTTTTTTTAAAAAAAAAATTTTTTTTTTTTCGTGTCAAGAAAACAGTTGATGGTTGTCTGTGTGCCACCTGACGATTTTGTCGACAGGGTTTCACTGAGTGAGTCTGTTGAATGATGGTGGGATACGTTTCCATCTCTGTTATTGTTAAGAGATGCTGAAGTGCGTGGTGAACCATTCTTGTTATCTTTTATTGCTGTTAGCGGACCCCCCCCATTTAGATGTACCCTCCACTGTCCCTAATAGTTTATAATTGTGGTTGGATGTGATGTTATATTTCTTTTTTTTTTTCTTATTTACTTTATTATGTTTTTAGATTAATCTTCCTCTCTGTCGTAACTAATGTTTTTTTTAATCCTTCTCCCCCGCCCCCCTTTCTTCAACCTGCTGAGTTAGTATAGAGAGGCACTAGAGTTGGTCTCTTTGTACTTTCAACGGCTGTTGTTATGATTAATCACGGGTTCCTTTGTCACTCTCATCCTTACTTAAAAAACTGCCACAATTCTCTCCCATTGAGTGGGTGAAAAATCGTGGGTAGTCGGAAAAAAAAAAAACACCCTGATGTTGTCGCAGGGGAGTTTGCTTATGATTAACGTCTTTTTTTTATTATTATTATTATTATATTTATTTGTTTACATGGTTTTCTTATTATTGAAAAAAAAAAAAAAAAAAAAAAAAAAAAATTATCATTGATATTGATACACGTGATAGAAAGTGACATAAACTAAATGAATCTTAATAATGTATATAAGCAAAAGTAAAGAGATATGTATTGTCCCCCTTTTCCACTGTCTCCCTTTTTTTTTTCTCTGAAAAATAATAATAATCTCTCCGATTCCCTTCCCGCATTAAAAAAGTAAAACATGTGTAGGTTTTTTTTATGATTGACTTATATTAAATGAAAAAAATTTTAAATCTTATTATTATTTATTTTAATCAGAATATCAAATCCGATGTGTTACTATTGTTGTTGTCCCAACATATTAGGTTCGAATAACAGTAACTAAACAAAAACAGGGGGAGAAAAAAGAAAAAAGCCAAAAAAAAAATGACAAAAGAAGATGTACAGCCGCTTCTAACTAAACTTTTAGGTGAAGAGTTCCGAAGGATGTTTTTTGAATGGGGGAAAACTGTATCGAGTAAGGATGGTTGGGTTAGTTTTGATGAATTGTCTACAATTGAGGAGTTCAGTAGATCTGTTACAAGTGAAGAAGAATTCTTATCTGGATCTCTTTTATGTGATAACATTGAAACCGACTCAATAAGAAAATTAGTAAAACTGAAATCTGCAGAAGGCGGAAACTTAATATTTATTGAGGTGACGGGAGTACCGAAAGAAGCACAGACTGACGAGATTAAAAAATTCTTTTCAACCCACGGAGTTGTAAGTCAAGTATCTCGCTCCTCTGCGATTATGAATAGAAACAAGGCCATTATATCAATCGATGTAAATGGAGGAAAATCCCTTCTTGAAAAACAAGTTCTCTCTTATGGAGAAACAGACTGCCCACTTACGAATAGATTCTTACCAAAAATTTATCTCAAAAAAGTAGCAAATCAGGATTTCGAGAAAAAAATTGCTTCAGACTATGTGAAGCCTGAGAAGTATATAAAACCTGGACTCACCCTCAAAATATCTGGAGAAGGGTTGCAGGATAATGTTCCTATCGCAACGTTGTCTCATTTATTCGGTGAGAAGTACAGTAGAATAAATAAAGGAGTCAGGTATGCGAGCTACAGAGATAGTACCACGGCATTCGTATTGTTTAGAACTAAAGATTTAGCAGAGCATTCGATGTATTCGTTTATAGCTAATCCGATGCCTGCTCGTGGTGTTCAACTATCTGTCAGTATCGCATCTGATCGAGAGCAAGAATTCATCAAACAACAAACATTCGAACATGAACAGCAGAGAATCGCTGCTAAAACTGCTCGTGATCGCGAGAAAGGAGGTGACAAACGATCGAAAATGGAATCCAAAATGATGGAATGTGTAGAGGCAGGTGATTTTGACTTTGCATAGCAAACTGTCAATACCTCAACAATAACGACAAAGCACTTTCACACTAACAAAAAAAAAAGGAGATAATCTTCTGAGTTAACAGATGGCAACAAAGTAATCTTCGAATCACGAAGATGTAATTAGTGTACGTATTCAGAGCTTAGGAATATTTTTATAGTTTTTATTATGTCTTTTCTTTATTGAGAGAGAATTTTTTCACGAAAATTTATTTACTCCCAACACCCAACAGAGACATTCCATAGTATCAATGGCATTGGTGTTGTTGTTGTTGTTGCTAAACTAATTTTGTATTCTTTTGAAGTTAACCTTTTTCTTTCTGATGTAGGATTTACACTTTATAAGATTCATGTCTGTGATATGATAAATAACAAATGGTGGTGTAGCTGATGGGTTGCTGTCAGGCAAAGACTGTTGAGGAGAAGCCTAAAAACAGATCATCATCGAGGAGGGATGTTCGAAGAAGGGTAGTTGTGGAATCTCCAAGGGTTCCTACTCCTCCACCTCCTCCGGGATTACCTCCGAAATCACCAAAAGACTCATCTGAATCTGAGAAGTTACTTGGTAGTGATGATGTATGTGATGTTGTCGCGTTGACATCTCCAATAGCTGCAGCAGTAGTGGCATCCATAATATCACAACAGAACTTGTTACATCAATTGGTTTCGAGTAATATAAATCTACTTCAACAACAACATTCCCTCCGCCGAAGTGACATTCTAAAAGAGGAATACGATTCTCACCTGAATCACAAAATAACTTTCTCATCGACTTCTCTTCAGTGTGAGTTGTTGGGATCATTATTTATTAGTGATGAACAAACTGAGAGAAAGAACATTAAAATAAAATACGATGACGAGACTATTTTGATATCTCAGGGAGAAAAGTTACAATTGTCAGAAGAAACACATCGAGAAACAGAAATAGATTATTCCATTCAACTGTTTAGCGTTCTAATCATCAAAGCTGAAGTGGAACACGCAGAGATATCTAAAAGGAATAAAATAATTAACGAACACGCAGTTACATCGACGGAAACAATCTCACAACAACATGAAATAATAAAACTCTTATTCGATCAAGACGTCAGTCGAAATCAAATTATCGCAAAACAGATTTCTGAATCGGTTGTGAGTGAAGTTTTGATTTCACGATGTGAAAATCATGAATTTAAATATAAATTATCTCGTCAACGAGATGACTATCTAATCCAATCCACCTCACTAGATGAAGAGTATTATTGTAAAGCTTCATTGTTGTTGTTGACGTGTTTGGGAGAATGTTTTTTATATAATATTTGGTACCAAATAGAATGCATGAATGACTACGGCATCGCTCTCATCAATCGAAGAAGGATCGTTCAACGGGAAATGATCTCAAGATACTTACCAATTAGTTCAAATTCAAAATTAAAAGAAATAATTCCATCACCTGACTCTCTCGAAGGCAACCACCAACGATCAAGTCTTGGAAGCCTTCTCTCAACTGATTTCGGAAACACTGACTCATCGTTATTTAAATTAATAAACACCGATAAGAATAACAATAATATAACTAGGAGTTTCGACGTTCAAGAAACATCACAAGCCTACATTTCACTTTATGAAAACCACAAGTACAGGTGTGCTGTTATTTTTGGAAGAATTCTGTATCTCCGTAGACTGTTATTGTTGACTATCAGAAAATGGATTTTAAAAAAGAAATCAATTATATGCCAACAGTTTGGCAGATCTGCCTATTCACTTCGATGTAAGTATGCTGCGATACTACAGAAACAGTTGGTGTTGTTGTATAAATCAAAAGCAGGTGTTGTAATGAAGAAGAAACTCACGATCAATTCTAATCAAACTCCATCAAATGAAGAAATGACCAATTATGTTAGAAACACTCTCACACGTGATAAAGATTGCAATAATCTACTCCGACTGTTGTCAGGTCTTCCTCGGAGATGTCGATTTGAAGATGAAGAAACGAACCTCGTCATCAAACAGCAACACAGATCAAAGAGAAATACTGCAAATATCAACGACAAAGATACTCAATTCATAGCTGCCTGTTGTATTCAACGTTGCGTTCGAAGACGACAATCAAAAAATAAATTACATCAGAAAAAAATTCAACAACAAGAAACGATCCTTCCTTCCTATTGCATTACATCTTTATACTCAAATATATTGTCGGTTCGGTTCGGTTGTTATCTTCGAATTAACAGATTTAGAAAAAGGTGGAAACGTCACTGGGCTATCAGACAATCAAATCGAGTCTCTGCTTCAATTAGAATTCAAACTGTCTGGAGGAGAGTTCTCGCTACTAAAACAGTTCAATCGAGACGAACTCATCACCAGCAGATTGCAAGACAATATCTCTCTCTCTTCGCTGATGTTGGTAGTGATGCTATATCTGCGTACTCTTTGATTCAAAATGAAGAAATTAAAGACAGGAGATCTCTTCTTCAACAATCAACGCAATCATCTGAACGTATTAGGGTTCATGATGAAGTAAAACAGAGAGATCTGACACAAGAGAAACATCACAGCGGGATATTAAAAATAGAAGAAGGAAGGAATGGGTTAAACGACGACAAAGATCGTCTCCGAAAAGCTTCAGTTGAAATCCGTCAACATCACAGAAGTTCTATTGAAGTGTTGAGAGGGGTCACTTCTCAAACAGTTGAGGAGTCGAGACGGTTGCGGAATTCCATATTTGAGGAACTCTCAGCTGACGGCGAGGAATTCGACCGACGGATGTCAGAACTTGAACAGCAAACAGACATCATATCTGGAGTAGTTAACAAGGCACGTAAAGCAGAGGATGAGGGATACTCTCGTAAGTCTCTTACAGTAATCCAGTTACCTGAAGCAGACCCAAATGGTAAGAAACATTCTCGAAGGAGTTTTGCTGCGCCTCAAATTGATAATACTCAACACACAATCAGATCAACACTTCCTGACGTCACATCTCTTCAACAGATTACGATGAGAAGTTCTCCTGTTTTGATATTCTCACAAAACTGTGTCGACGTATTCCATCCTTCACTTTGCAGTGATGACGCAACCAGTTCTCAAAAAACTACAACAAAAGTTGACAGGTCTGTCGCCATGTCTTGTCGCAGAGATTCTACAATAGATGCCTTCACATACAAAGACGACTGCTATGCGACATTTCGAAGACCGGAAACCAACGCCTTACTAATATCATACTTATCTGTAGAAGGTCAATGGAGAGAAGTGTCACTGTTAAGGTTTGATCATCTGTGGTCTGAGATACGATGTTTTGAAGTATCTAAAAAACCGATAATAATAACGTACTATTCTTCAGAATCATCAGAGTTGGGGATCGCGTCGTTGTCGAATGATTTCTTAGAGGTCATAGAGATGAAGAGAATAATAATTGGATACAAGTTGAAGAACTTATCTCACGATACAGTCAATGGTGTTAAACTGTTGTTGTTTACTAATGAGAATTGTTCTTTATTTAAAATTATCTCAATTTCATGTCGTGAAGAAGTTTTTGAGTTTGAACAACCGATTCCTGAACTTCAATCTTTTCCTGTTAATCAACCCCACCAATCAAGTGTATTACGAGTTGTGGATGATCAAGTTTTTATATTATTGAGTAGCATTGATTGTTTAATCGTTCACAAAGTAGTATTCGACACTGACAGAAGTTATAAATTAATTCAACATTTGCATTGGAAAGGTTCCTACATGAACACTGACATCATATCACCGACGGAATTAAATAATAAAAATATTATCGTCGTGAGGACTACTTCAGGTGACGTCTGTTATCAAGAGTTCCCATCAATCTCAACCAATGAAATAACAAGTCCATCAAAAGTGTTATTTAAAATTGAAAATACAGAAAGAGTATTTGCCTTAATCGGAATAAAGAATAAAAATCCATCAAATGATCTTCAAAAAGACGACAACAGAAGTCAACCAGATAATGATTTACCTTTTGGAGTTGTTTCTGATGCGTCTCCTCTGCCGTTACCGAGTACGTCGTTAGTACGAAGTCCATCAAATGTAAAGAAGCAGTTGAATCCACTTCGGGTATCTCACAGTAGTGTTTCAATAACGGATGGTAGATCCTCACTGCCAGTTTTAATTCCAAGAAAAGTCAGCACCGTTGATGAATTACGAAGACGGATGACAGCAACTCGAAAGACTACTTCCAGTCGGATCAGACTCGATTCAGTTGTTAGCAATCGAGGTGTTCGTTCTTCATTAATGTTTTCACCTACTGATTGGTATGTTTTGTTACCAAAAGATATAATTCTATTATCAGGTTACCACAATAATAAAACAGCGTGATCGATCTCACAAACGCTGGAAAAACTGACGCAGAAGCATTCAGCCTCATACAAGTTGTGACAGCGAGTAGATCTTTAACTCACTTATTACTCGCTGGTAATCAAATCACTGATAAGTTTATTGTCGCCTTAGCACCCGCATTGAAGTACAGCAAGAGTCTAGATGTTGTTGAGTATGTTGATTGTCATGTATGAGGTTGAAGGATGCAATAAATTAAAAAAAAAACGAAAACAAAAAAAAAAACAGCCTTCGAAGGAACAGATTGACGTCAGTTGCGGTCAGACATCTTCAGCTAGTGCTGCATGTGAATAGAAAGATTTCTGAAATTCATTTGGATGGAAATAATTTAATTTCGATGGATTCATTGAGTCAGATCACGAACACTATCAACCAACGTGTTGCTGTAGTGTAATCAAATACACTTTTACTTACCCTTTATGGCTTCAGTCTATTTATTAATTTTCCCAATCAATATTTCGCAGACAGTTTTCTTTTCCGACTTTCTAGTCTTCGACAACTCTCTTTAGCGACAAACAGTAATTAGTTTTCCTATTTGTAAAAAAAATGTTTCGATAATACTTTTTTCTTGATTCAGCAGAATGATGTAAAATGAAGTACGCATCTGTAATTATCTTATTGTTGATTGTTCGTGAGAGCTTCTGTCAGTTTGGAGCTGGAAAATCCCTTCATGTCGAAGAAGATGGAATTGGGATTGGGATCGCGTATTGCTATCCTTTCAGTGAGATCCAATCTGATGAGTTTTCAATCGATTTTTGGATATTTTCAATGAAATACGCGGGTGAGGTTGGTATATTTTTAAGTATAGCAACTGAGGAAGACGACAACCTAATGATGATTGCTCCTTATTACGGTTTGTTTTTTAAATCAAGTACGTTCTTCAAATGGGATAGACCAGACAATAACGGAATTGACGAGAGACAATGGGATCATTATGCTTTCACGGTGTCTTCAATAACAGGAGCGCTTGAAATATATATGAATGGTGAAAAAGTTAAGTACGTTGTGAATCCTGGAGAACCTCCACTCATTAAAACATACAATAGAAGTTTACCTTGGTCGATCGTTATCGGAAATGATCAAGATTCTGTCTTGGGGGGTTGGGAAGAAAAATCTCACGGAGCTGGTTCTATTGATGAGCTTAGATTTTGGAAAACAGCTCTCACCCAATCAGAAATAAAATCAATCATGCACAAACAAGTCACTAGACAATCACATTCAAATTTAGTAGCTCATTGGCCATTCAACGAGGGAAGAGGAATATTCTCTTCAGAAGTAGTCTCAAACGACCCGAAGTTACAATTTACTCTCGCGACAGTAAAGAATACCAGAGAACAAATGATCCATAAAAACACCATAGCAATAGAAGACGCCTTACTTCACGATCCTTCAATTATTTGGACAGATTCGTTAGCGAGAACACAAGGTCCTGGAATGACACTCGATTTAGCACCACATACAAAAAAACTGATTCAGATACGAGATCTGACCGATGTTGGAAACTACAGAATAATATCACTCAGTAAAGGAACCATATTAGAAGGTAGCACTCATAATCAAATCCCTATAGGATCCGTTATCTCTACTGACGTCTTTCTGCTTGCCGATATCGCAATCAACGAGATTGTGGTTCTAATTTTTCAAGCAAACGGAATATCTCAACGAATAGATTTTAACTACCTACCTCCAATCGTAGCATATGATTTTGAAGCAATGCAAAAGGAAGACAGTCTCGTGTGGGATACAGAAATCCTATTCCCACCTCACATTAAAAGCGAAGGACACACTTATGAAATTCTGATTATGTCATTACCCAAGAGGGGACTTTTATATCAGAAAGTTGGACGTTCTCGCGAGAATGTTTCAAAAGTAACGGAGCCGGGATACATCATTGGTGCGTATGTATTGCTTCACTACAAGGCAGCAATGAATGATTTTGGAAGTAATTACTCATCGTTTTTATATAAAGTTGTAGATTCTGCGAGAAGACATGATCAACACGCAGTTGATAATCTCCCAACACACAAAGTGACTATTAACATTTCACCAACCAATGACATACCGAGACCTGATAAGATGGAACATAATTACGCTACCGAACAAGGGGTTCCTCTCATAGTTGAAATCGGTAGCCATGATGATGACGGAGAAGATGTCATCGTTAGCATAAAAAGTCTTCCTAAAAATGCAAAGTTATACCTGTTGGATGAAAACAACAACGTGATAAGAAGTCTTACGAAGAGTACAACTGGAAATGATGAAGTTGAGATGTGGCCGATTGAAGTTGTTAATTTCAGTTCAGAGTGGACTTCTGATCAGTGGTCTGCAAATAAATCAATTGGTCGACCAGATCAATTAGCCCATACCAATAATGAAGAATCATGGTCTGCTCTAACCATTGATGGTGGTTGCATAGATAGAGGGGTAGGAGCTCCATTTTACACTGAATTTCTACATTGGAGAGTAAACCAATCTACGTACATCAAAAAGGTGTACCTGTATTCGAACACTGGAGGAGGACATGTTGTTGGAGTCGAGGCGTTCAATCCTCACACATCTTCATGGACAAGATTGTATACTGGAGAAACAAAGACACCTTCTCTGTTATATTCCATTGAGTCGCCTTTCGGATTGTGTGAAACTTTTTTTAAATCGAGTGAAATTAGAGTTTTCTTTGATACTTGTCACACTAAGGGATGGAACGAAATCGATGGCTCTCTTATTGTTGGGACTAATGACCCAAACACTGGTCACATCTCACCGGGTGAAAAGTTACTTTACGTTCCTGGTAAGTCATTCGTTGGAGAAGATGTTTTTGTTTTTGAATTACTCGACTGCGCAGGAGATCGTTTCCGAAAGTCAAAACCACTTTACGCAGTCGTGAATGTTACGAGGACAACCGCACATAATCACTTGGAAGTACTTTCTGGGAAGCGTACAGATGTTCCATTGACAGGAGAACCCCCTTTTGTGTTGTTGGTCCCCCCAGTGGAAGGTCACCTCGTATATGAAGGCGAGGTTCTCAATCAATTGGATTATATTGAAGGATTTCCCTCATATGTCATCTTGAAGGAAGCTTGTAAAGAAGATGGTTTTTCAGATATTTTTTCAATTGCCTCTGGATCACCAACTTCACCAGCGCAAGTATTTGCGTTGGTGAACTGTAGAAACCCCAGCAGTGGATTTAGTTACGGAATAGTAATCGGTTGTTCTATTGCAGGGGTTGCGAGTGTTATCGGAATATTCATCGCACTAAAACTTCATCAATCACGTCAGCAGGTTGGTAAACTCCGAACAGATGGAATGGTAGCTGAAGACTGCGCTCGTGCCATCGCAGAGATGAAGATCGACGAGGTTGACTATCTTCACGACTTAGAACACCCGAGTAATATCCAACAGTATTTTATTGAAATTATTAAATCTTTAAAAGTCTACAGGTGTTTCTTACCAGACGCCTTACTTGCCCAACTACAAGGTGATTCTGACGATCGCAGATGGATAACCTACCCAGCTGTGTCCCCTCCTGGTGAGAATGGTCATAACGTTGCCGTGTTGTTTTCAGACATAAAGGGATCAACGAGGATTTGGGAAGTCATTCCTCATTCGATGAAGAATGTTTTATTAGTTCATAATGAAGTTATTAGAGAACTCTTATCAAAACACAGCGGGTATGAAGTTAAAACAATAGGTGACGCGTTCATGGTGACATTCGAATGTCCACTACAAGCCTGTCTGTGTGCAGTAAATATTCAACTTAATTTACAAAAAGCACACTGGCCAAGAGAACTTACTGAGATCCCAATGTTCAGAAGAACAGCTATCTGGGGAGGACTTATTCTTCGTATTGGTATCTGTCATGGTGAAGTTCAAACAGAATACAATCAAATTACAGGAAGAACTGATTACTTTGGAGCAACTGTAAACAAAGCAGCAAGATTAGAGAAAGCTTGTGTTCCGGGATGTGTTTGTACGTCTGCTGATGTCTTATCGCAAGTATCTGTTTCGGCTTTGCAAAAAAATGACATCATCATCACGTCGAAAGACCCGATAAAACTGAAAGGGGTATCTGGAATGTGTGACATCGTAATATTATTACCGAGAGAACTTAAGAATAGAATTCTTGAGCTCATCGATTTGGATCAGAATTTAGAAGTCAATCCCCTCGTGAACTCCACCTCAGACAGAGCCAGTACTAAATCTGCTGTCAGCGGAGGATTAGCAGCCGTCACAAAAGATTCGATATTCTCAACCATCGCGAAGATTGACACTCACATCACTGACTATGACATGGAAAGATGCAATCACATTTGTACAGCTTCCTTGGAATCAATTCTCGACGCGTTAAATCGAACATTCGGAACAGTCATAACCGCATTTAATACATCAGTATTAGTGTCTTGGGGTGCTGTTAGACGGACTGATAAACATTTTGAAAAAGGACTTTATTTCACTGGAATGATTCACGAAACCTGCAGTACTTCGATTGGTCTGGTTTCAGGTACAGTTCACAGTACTACGATTGGTATTCAGCAGAGATTTAAAACTGTTGTTGGCCGTCCATTAGTCCTCGCGTGTTATTTATGTGAAGCTGCTCATGAGTATAACATGAATGCGTTGTTTGGTAACTACGCCAAGCCGAAATCTTCATCTCACGTAACTGACAACGATATAATGCATTTCGGTGAGTGCGCTGCCGATACTCAATATGATGATTTGTTGTCCCTTTCAAAGTTTCTCAGACCTGTTGATGTGTGGTCGTATAACCACTGTCTTATGGGTCACTCTTATAAAGTACAAATGGTAATATATCAGATTAATACTGCGGCTATAAATAATCAAAATAGACATCCGGATGATGAGGAAGTTAAAAACACAAACTGGGATGAGAGCCATTGGTCGTTATTTGAAGATGGCGACTACTTAGCTATGCATTTAACTGATCACGGATTAGCTGTATCAAAGAAATTAAGAGAAACTGATACCCATATGAGAAATTCTATTATTTTTTAAATTTTTTTTTTTTTTTTTTTCATTCGAAAGCTGTTTGTTTTCCCTTCCCCCTTGATTCTTTGCTATCGTTTTTTTTTTTTTTTTTTGAATAAAAATTAAAAAAAAATCGTCGAATTCTGTTCTCGATAGTTATTCTTAGTTAAATAGAACAGTTTTTTTTTTTTTTTTTTTTGTTGTTTTTTTTTTTTGCAGTCAAACAAATTAGGTATTTCTGAACTGCGTGCTGCTAACTTCGTACATATTTATTTCATTGATTGTGTGTCAGATTCCCAAGAATAAAAAGACATTTTATATATAAAAAGGAAATTTATTTCAATCAAAATAGTTGACTGATTTTCAACAACACAAACCGCGAAACCCAAATAGTTACTACAAAAGGCTAAATTTAGCATCAATTTTGTAGCTTTTTATTGGTTGATTATTATCATTTTATTATTTCTCCCTCTCTTATCTCTCTCTCGCTCTCTTCAATTGTTTCTTAAGCCAGGCAAGGTTGGTCAACAATCCATCGATACGGATTGGGTCTGCTGTTGTTGTTGTGAGTTACTCTCCGCTCTTTGGGGTTCTCACAGCGTAACGTTGGATTACATAACCATTAGGAGGTCGAGTGCTTCAAAATATATTTAATTCAAATGATGCTCTGATTATTCGTCAAGGGAACCTGCACAAGAAAAAAAAAAAAAAAAAAGAAATTATCAGAAGTCTTTTCAGTGCCGTTGAGCTAAGAGAGTTTTTGCGATTATTATTATTCTTTTTTTCTTTTTTGCAAACAAACAAACAAAAAAAAAAAAAAAAAAAAAGAATTTTGTGCGTTTTTTTTTATATTTTCTTGTTATTATATTTTTTTATTATTTTTTTTTAACCCATCGTTTGGTCTGAATTATTCATCGTTACTTTTTATTTCTAATTTTCATATTAGTGAAAAGGAACTGAATATAACAATCAGGTCAAGGCATACTTTGGGTCACGTCTACTTACATTGCTGTAGCCTCGTAGCTGTCTAGAGTATGCACAGCAATGTAAGGGATGTTTTGATTTGTTTATTTATACTTACACACACCACGAGTTTTTTTTTTATTTTTTGTTTTGTTTTTGTTTCCCGCAAACACACAAACAACAGACTCATTACCGTTAGTTGAGATATCTGTCCAAGGGTCTGTTGTTCAGGACCAGTTTTGGGTTATTTAGTTTTATATTTCTTTTTTTTTTTCGTTTGTTGTGATTATTCTCAGAATTTTTTTTTTTTTTTTTTTGTCGTCCATTTTTGGTTACCCTTTTTAATCCCCCCGGGATTAGATTCTTCCTACTACCGCAGTATTGGGGACCCTCAGAAGAGCCACTCGGTACTCTTTGAGTGTCTACCTAACCGATTCTCGGTGGTCTGATGGACTTGATAACTAACTTTTTCTTCATTTCCTCAACTAGTTTTCATCTGTTTTTTCAACCAGAAATGCAAGTTGCCTTTTTTTTTAATATTTTATACTAAGTTACCATGTCTTTTGTTAAGCTCTCTTAGTTTGTGTTGTGGTTGTTTTTTTTTTAACTTTTTTATACAAAATAATTTTTATATAAAAATCTTATTTCTTCAAAATAGTAAATTATAATTATCATCACAAATAAACATGGTAGTCCAACAAAAACCATCACCACCGATTATGTACAGAGACGTTGAAGGAGCTATAGCCAGAGTTAGAAAAATCAGAGAAGGTGCCCAGATTCCCAGAAATAACGTAAAGTTAATTGGAGATCATTACTTGGTGTTGCCAGATGCACCAAAACTTGATACACCGAAAGGATTGAGAGAAGAAATAGCCAGAGCTGCACACCTGTCAGATACTCATGTGTTAGAACAACGATTCAACCACAACAACTATGAACAGATGTATCTTCTATTTAGAGGACTACCAGCTGGGAGTAAAGAAGCTGAGGATGCTTTGATACCCCTACACGTCTTTCGACAAGAACAAAAAAAAGGTAAAGTTCTGAGAGAAAATCTAAAACAAACCACATCAATGCTCGAAGAAACTGACATCAGACTCAACGAATCGATCAGTGAAGCGATTGATGCGAAGCAACAGAATAAAAATTTGAAGTCTTACTGCGACAGCATCAGTACTGAACTCTCCTTTGCTAAGAAGCAGCTTTCAGATGCGACTGCAGAAGTGGTAAAGTTAGAGGATAGGCTGATGTTACTTAAAAATATTCCCGTCTTGGAAGAACAAATCGCTGATCTCAACATGAAGATCGCGGAATCGAAAGCGGAGTACAGAATCATCTCAGACAGATACAGCAAACTTGACTTTGAAGCGAGTAGTCTACGACGAGAGACGCAAGACTTGACTTTTGCTAACACCAGTCTGACGATGGAGTTACAGAGATCGATAGCTGAACAAAATACTTTAGATGAAAAACTCAGTGATTCTGAGCTCACTGTTCAGCAATTTAAAAAACTTCTGTTAGAGAAAGACACCTCTCTTGAGGTTGCTTCGGATACTTTGAATGAGTTGAAAATATCGTTTATCACTACTAAGAAGTTGAATATCAAATCACTTCAACAACTATCAGCTCTCTATGAGTCGATCATAATGAGATACGAATCGGAGTTGTCTTGTTGCAGTTTGATTGAAAAACCTGCGACTCCATTGGAAGAGACTCCACTGCTGTCACCAACGTCCGACTCCTTTCAGCATTTAATGGTGACTCGGGATTTGGATATTGCACAGGCGACTGTTCAAGAAAAAGATTTAGAAATTGAAAAATTAAAAAATGATTATAGAAAGTTAACCAGGGTTATTTCTGTATTACAAGGTAAACTCGAAGTTTCAGGTAAGACGTTATCCGAATCAACGACGACAATAGAAAAACTAAATGATCAGTTGAGAGAAGTATCAACGAGCTCTGAGGTCACTAGTCTCAAAAACCAACACAAAGAAGATTTAAAAAATAAAAATAAAACAATTCAACAACTTGAATCAGACTTCACTAACAAAAATAGTACTTTAAGAAAGGAAGTATATCTGTTGATCAATAAAGATAAAGAAAACACTTTGGAAATTGAGACTTTAGCGAAACAAAATACTACTTTACAATCAACTATTCATCGCATATTAGGTGGTGAGGATGTAGAATTCGCCTTCTCATTCGCAGATCAAATCCACAAAAGGATTAAATCTGTCGCAGCATCACTTTATAATAAATCATCGTCAGTAGAAGACACTAATATTCAAAGTGTTCCTCAACTTAGAGATATGTTGAAATCAGATTTGAAGGATTTAGAAATAGTTGCTAACCTTGTGTCAAGTGATTCATCGAAAAGAGAACAGAAACTATTGCAATCAGTTGCCGATAAAATGTTAAGTAGAACAGGTGATGAGGTGTCTGGACAATCACAATTCGTTGACGTCGCTGATGCGGAGAGACAATTGAACATCAAAAACAAATCAAATTCAGAGCAGGACTCAAGTAGGGAGATCGGAGGGAAAACAGCAAAGCAACGTCGCCCTCGAGATCCGACCGTCGCTGATGAGAATCGGAAGCTGCCTCCACCTCGTCCTCCTCAACCAACTTCTGAAGATATTCGAAAGATCAAAGTAGGCTCCAGTAGTAGTTCAAAACCTACTCAGAAGTCAACCAGATCATTATTTCAAGCTGCTGGAAAAGGTGGTCGTACTGGTAAGACAGCCACACCATTCCTTCCAGGAATCGGTGAAAAGCCACACTTGCAGCGGGTTGCTCGCAAAGCGATGGAGAGGGAAGCTGTTGGTAAACCGCAATCAAAGTTTCCCAACTTGTTTAGTGCGCTGGGTCAGTTTGATGAGGCTCCTGAGTTTGGAAACTCTGACGGCAGCGTACAACTCGCTCAGACAGCTACTGAAGATGTTCTTCCTGAGTAAGAGAGAACTAATTACTGAAGAGAACATGTGAATTCCTCTCTCTTGTGATTGCTTTCTAGCCTTCACTACGTCTGTGGTTGGTGTGTATGTGGGGTTGAATCTTTACTGATTTCCAGGTGGTACCCTCACTTATGTGAAAAATGATATATTTTTTCTTAGCCATTTATAAAAAAGATTCTTCTTTTTTTTAGTTTTTGTATTTACACTATTTGCTCATTCTCAACGTTAGAAGTAATTCACTTCACATAATCAGCTATGTTGTGTTGGTATTTATTATACTCACACAACTATATTGACTTCTTGTTAAAAGAAAATTGCGCTTTTTTTTTTTTTTTTTTTGTTTCTGTGCATCTTTGCAGGATTCAGTTCAAGTAGTCAGGTATTGATCCTGTCTTGTGATTGAAATGCGTGTTGTTGTTTCTAAGTATTCATTTTCTTTCAGATCCACCGTCGTAATAAAATGGACGGCGGCGGTGAGGTATTTGTTACTACTCCTCCCCACGGAGTAACAACTACAACAACAACTACTACTACGACATCCGGAGCAGGTGCAGTCAGTTTTGATGCAGCTTCCAGAATGCTAAACAGAATGTCTCCAGCCCCTCCGATACTACTAAAAGCAAATGGTTCTGCGGATGGCAACATGTTCTCAAGAGAGTTTCAGGTTAGTACTCCACCGAGGAGTCTTGCACAGGCGGGGATCGCAGCGATTGAATTCCCACCTGCTGTTTACGATCCGCTTACTCCTCTCGCACCACAAGTCCACGCATTGGAACAACTCATCAGCGGACTTGAAACTGAAATTAAAAACCTTTCAGAAGCCAACAGTTCACTAAAAGTTGAAGTCGAGGAAAAATCGGGTGAAATCGATACGCTACAAGACCAGCGTAGAGGTAGTGAAGCCCTTCGAAACAAAGCCGTAGCAGAACTTGAGGAACTCAAGAAAAGATTACAATTAGAGAAAGATGATAAAATATCATCTCTGACTTCACAAGTTTCTGGAATCGCTGATCTGAAAGACAGCATCAGCAGACAACGAACTTCTATGGACGCCAAAGATGAAGAGATCATCAACTTGGAGGAGAAATTAAAAAAGACAACTGAAGAACTCAAGCAGGCAAAAGAAGAACTAAAAAAGGCAAAAGAAGAACTCGCAAATGCAAAAGAAACGATCGACAGATTACGGGAAGAGTTATCGAATCAAAATGATAAAAGTAAAGATGAAAATAACTCAAAAATATCAAAACTACAAAAACGGATCAAAGAACTGGAACAGGAATTAGAAATGTTTCAAACCAGACATGATAAGATGCTGGAGTTAAAGGAAGCTGAACTTTCTGATTACGAAAAGAGACTCGCCCAACGTGACGGTGATATTTCTCACTTAAATGCCCAGTCTCGTAGACAAGACGAAGAGATAGAAACCCTAAAAAAGAAACTCCAACAAGAACAAGATAACAGCGCTGACGCACTCCGCAAAGCCAGAGATGCTGATGATGAATTACAACGAATGGCTAAGAAGTTACGCGAGTCCGAGGATGAATGTGAATCACTTACGAAGAAGCTTCGTGATGCTAAAGGTGAAAACGAAGGTTTAGAAAGGAAGATTCGTGACTTGGAAGATGACAACAGCAGAACATCTCGTAAAATGAAGGATGCGTTGGAAGACTTGGAGAGACTGAAATCACAATTAAATCAACCAGCTCCCCAACAAGCTCCCCAACAAGCTTCTCCACCACCACAATCACCTCCACCAATGAATACTGTTGAGCTTGAGACATTACGAATGCAGCTTGATGGTGAGCGTGAAAACAATGCCAGGCTCATTATCCAAATCGAGGATCTCACTCGTGAGTTAACTAAAAGAGTTCAATCACCTTCTCCGATTAGAGTCCGAGACCCAGAACACCCAATTCTGATTACGAAGATTGATACTGTCGCTCTCCCTCTTATTGATACGACTTCAATATTACAACAGGAGTTAGATAGATCACTACTTGAGAAGGAAGTCCTCATTAGGGAAATGTCTGAACTAAAGTCTGCACAGGACGCTGAGCTTGACGCCCTCCGAAGAGAATTAGAAAACCTAAGAGAGCAATTGTTACTTCATTCTCAAATGGTTGCGGCATCTAAAAGAACACTTGTGATGGGTAGTCGAGTTAAGAGAGGTCGTGACTGGAAGTGGGATGACCAAGATGGAGGACTTGGTGGCGTAGGAACGGTCAGAGCTGTTGATGAAGCCTTAGGATGGGTAAGTGTTAAATGGGACATAACAGGAACACAAGATAACTACAGATGGAATAATGAAGGCTTCTTTGATGTTGTAGAAGTAGAGTACGGGGCTGAGAAGCGTCTCATCGAATTGGAGAACAGAATCCGTGACATCGAAGGCCTCCTCGTCGCAGCTGAAGAACGCGCTCGCATCGCAGAGTCAAAAGTAGAAGAAGTTCAGGGAATGCTTCCTGAGTTAGAAAAGCAATTAGCAGCTGCACAAGCAGTCGCCCATCGAGCGAGTGCAAGAGAAGCTTCTTTAGAACAACTACTTGATACTCGTTGTGGTGAACTTAGAGCTACAGCAGAACACGCTGCACAACTTGAAATTAAACTTCGTTCTTCAGAAGTACGAGAGGAGTCGTTGTCCAGAAGACTCGACGGGTCTTTAAATGAACTTCGCAGAAGTCATCAAATCACCGCCTTGGCAGCAGCTGGTGTTGCTGCTTCAACTGTCTCACCAATCGGTGGACGCGCTACTTCACCAATTCGTCAGAGGACTGCATCTTCTCTTTCTGTACCGTCACCGAGTATAGTCGGGAACTCTGGTGGTACTACGTCACCTATTAGACATCCAGGTACACCTGACTTATCAAGAAGACATCCATGGGCTTGAGAAGCTGACGATTGTCTACTTGATAGAGATATCATTCACTACTTTACTCACTTGTGATAATGATTGAGAAATAGCTGTTCTCCTATCAACAACACATCAATTTTACAAAGTCCCCATTACTACGTTATGTTGGAAGATGGCCTCTCCCGATCTGGTGAAAGAATGAGGCCTTGTTAGCAGCCAACGTTTCCGCCCTTTTTTAGTTTTTTTTTTTGTTATTAAAATTTGTGTTTTTTTCTTTTTTTTTTTCAAAATCAGACTTTCTCATTTTGTTGAGACCTGTCCGATTTTTGGCACAGATAGTGTTTGCCTGAAGCCGATAGATATGTAAAAAAAAAAAAAATTAAAAAAAAAAAAAAAAAAAAGGAAGAACAACACAAAACATAATAAACTGGATGGGATATCCGATTCCAATTATTATTAGAAAGTCGAAACGCCAGTTTAACTGGAATAAAGAACATGAAAAAATGAGGTGGAAAAAAAGCATTAGTTTTGCATTGTACCCTTCCTTTCCCTCCCCATTGTATCCCCCTACTTCCACTCGTAGATTTTCTGTATTTGTTTGTTGTGATGTAGTAATTGGATTATTGTGGTCATGTTTAGTCTTTTTTTTTATATTCATACAAACCTCAGCAATCATATCAACCTATGACTGGTATTAGGGAATAACATTGGTGATGGTCGAGGGAGACATCAAATTATGATTTCAATATTTTTTTTTACATTTTTTTTTTTTTTTGTTTCAGCGAAGAGGAAGGGGTGGATCCCTAAAAAACGGGTCCTAAAAAATCGAACAGCCCGGCAGTGGCCAGGGATGTAAGAGATGGAAGAGCCAGTCCACGAAAAGGAAGCCCACGCAGTATGTTTCCGTCGTTTTGTCAAAATTCACCCAGATGTGTTAGAGTAAGTGACCAGGCTTGGGGATCTGAAGATGCTGGAGGAATGCGGAGATGTAGTTCAACATCTGAAGAGACTCCTCCACAACTGCGGATTGCTACTCGAAAGAAGAAATCGAAAACTGTAAATGAAGGACAACTAGTAAGAATGATGACATCGTTGGGATTACAACCTCGAGAAGAAATTGGGAAATGTCCTCCCATACCTGGAAAGGTCCCCGAGTCTACTCCTTCAGTTGATACGCAAACAGACGGATCTTCAGAACTAGAACAATGCGACCCCCCAGCTAGTCCTTCAAGAATGGCAATCCCTGAACACGAACAGGTTTTCCGAAAGCAGTCTGAATCAAAGACAGGCATCCTCGCAGAAGAACCACAATCCCGAAGTGTTATTTACAAACAAGGTTGTGCTCATCTTCATAATTATAAGAAACAAGTTTCTTATACACTCCGACCTGATACGTTATTCAGAAAAATATGGGACAGTTTGTATCTTTTATTCCTCACTGTTGAGACAACGCATTGGTTGATTGCCATCACAACCCTCAAAGATAGTGGTGAGTTCAGCGCTCTGTACACTGATTGGTTTATTTCATGCAAAGCATTGTTCTCTTTATTCTGGGCTATTGACATATATTTACAGGTCTGTGGTGTTACTTTTTTTTTTTGATAAATAACGACTTTCTATCAACACATAACAAAACAACTCAAAAAAAAAAAACAGGCAAAGACATGTTATTTGCAAAAGTGGGAAATAGTTGACAACATTCAAGTGATTCGTGAAAACTACATAAAGAAGTGTTTTGTTATTGACGTCCTGGCAATGATTCCGGCAGACATCACCTGCTACGCGATTAATGAAAAAGTTGGTATTCATCTCAGCTCAATGAGAGTATTGAGAATACTGAGAGTCCCAAACTTATTCAAAAGGTCATCACCAATAAAGGAAATGCCTCGATGGGTTGTTGTAGTCTTCGTAACATTTTGGACCATTCAATGGGTTTCCTTACATAGTTGCATATGGATGGCAATCGCAACAGCAGATGAACAGAAAATAGAAACCAAACTTGTTTCTGATGATCCGTATTCTGCATTCGGTTGGGCGATTTATTTTATTGTTTCGGTGGTGTCATCTGTCGGGTTTGGAGACATTGCTCCGTCATTCTTGAAAACTAAACTTTACATCACATACGTAGCCATCGTTGGTATCATCATCCTCCTTGCTGGAGGAGGTATGGCAGGTGCTTATTTCATTACAACTGATCCTTTTCAACTTCTTATAATCGAAAGAAGACGTCGGCTAGAAGCACTAATGGAGCGTTGTTGCATCCCCTGGGAGACTCAAAAGGAAGCATTCACTGTGTATCCAGTGATACTCGATGCTAATATAAAAGATTATCAATCAATTATGTATGACTTGCCTGATTTCTTGCAAGAAAAAATAGCATTTCACATCAAAGTTGACCTGCTTAAGTCAGTTCCGATGTTCACTAAATTATCAAACGAAGTCTTATCGATGCTGGCAAAGTTATTATTAGATGCTTATGCTCAACCTAAGGAGTTCATAATTGCGAGTGGAGAGGTTGGGAATGAGATGTTTTTCTTGTCGAATGGAGTTGTAGAAGTATTACTACCCACTTCTGATGGAACGGAAGAGACCTGGGCTGCTAACTTGACTTCAGGGTCGTATTTCGGTGAAATTGCGCTGTTGCACGAGACCACGAGGATTGCTTCTGTACGGAGCCTCACCAGCTGTGTTTTATATAAATTAGACAAGCCTGACTTTGGAAACTTAATGAAATACTCCAGCGAACTACGTGACGTTATGCATTATGAGACTAAGCGAAGAGTAATGCTCACAATTAACAATCTTGGAGCTGACATCTCATCTCAAACATCAACGTCTTCAGTAGCAGATGACGCAAATGAACAAAACGTTACAAGTAAACGAGTGCAAGCTATTTGTAGATTAATTGAACCTGAAAGACTGAAGGGTTCCCAAACAGAGATGTCAAAGCAATCACCACGTGCAGATAATGTGAGTAACGATGGAAATAATAATAATAATAATAATGCTAACGATAAATCAAGGTTAGCTGTACCTGTGTGATAACTTTTTCGATGACAGGGACGGTGGGGACGACCAATTTCTCTGTTACCTTTCTATCAATTTCGTAGTTTTTCAACTCTGAAAACCGATGGATGCAAATCATTATTATTATTTTTTTTTTTTAAATTATTATCCCTCCCTTCCTTTTTTTTCCCTTTTTTTTTTGTTACCCCAGCCAGGTATCGCTTTGGTCGTTTTGGTTTGATTCGTTACTTCTGTTAGTAATCATGTTTCTACATTAGAAATGATATTTTAGTGAGGAGTTAAGTATAGCATCCCAGTTGACTACTCGAGTCACACTCATTCAAAATAACTGTTCTGACATGTTATCGATCAGTTGTTTTTATTTATTTCGAGTGTGCTTCTGTACGCTCTGATCACTCTTCGCCACATAATTCTGATAGCGCACTCAGATGTTTGATGATTAGAATGAGAAGATTATGGCACCTAATCGAATTGTGTGCTACGTTGTTACTTCTCTCTTTCTGAAGATTTTATTTTATTTATAATTACGTCCCTTCAGCTGAAGCCTTCAACAATCCATCGATACGGATTGGGTTCTCTGTTGTTGTTGTTGTGAGTTACTCTCCGCTCTTTGGGGTTCTCAGTGTAACGTTGGATTACATAACTAGTCAATCTGTCCGATAGCCGCACCATAATTTTTTTTTGGATTTGGTGTTCAATCTTCCGAACCTCATCTTATTGGGTATTGAAAAGAAGAAAAAAAAAAAAAGAACGAAAAAATTTTTTTTTGCTTTTTCGCACTTTTTTTTTTTATTTTGTGCGCGACCGATATGAATTCCTTAAAAAAGGGAATAGGGTTATTTTTTACGCTGCAATTCTCTTTTCTACCGAGCAAATAGGTTTTTTGGGAAAAAAAATATTATTTCATTTACACCTGCTAACCTTTATGATTTGTTAGAATTGACGATTATTTATTTATTCCTCATTGTTGCTACTTCATTTATCTTCGTAGCTCTTTGGGGGGTGTAATCGACTTCTTTTTCATTATAGTGTTCCTTGATTAATAGTGCAATACGAAATTTTTTCGTTTCATATTTTAAATTTAATTTAAAAAAACCTTTTTAAAAAAAAAAAAATGTTTTTCAGCATTTTCGTTTGCCTCGATGATGATGGTAATTTTTTTTTTTTTATAATATTATTTTACACTTTCCTCTCTCTCTCTCTTTTCTCTTTTCGTTCTTTCTTTTCTTCTTCTTATTTTCTCCTCTTTTTTTTTTTTTTTTTTTTTGTATTCTTTTTTCAAAAGTTTTATCAAAGAGATACGCACTCGTTGATGGCATAGGGGGCATAATTTCGTAAACCGCGGTCTTTCTTGACCTGCTAAAAGAAGTAAAAAAAAAAAGCAAAAAGTGAATATTTTTAACCCCTGACGAGATCAATAAAATATATATTCCTATCTTTCATAAGGAGATGAGCATGAATTGTTGTTTTTTTCCACTGCAGGAGTGAAACTTAATCATGTGTAGAAGGCTGCCTGCTTCGTTGCATGTGTCGTCACCTTCGCTCTTGTGAGAGTCTCGTTGATTACTTCTTTTCTTATTGTTAGGGATCACACCAACACAAAAAAAGAAGAAGAAAAAAAAAAAAAAAAAAGAAGTAATTATGACCCAAATTGACTAAACATGACAGTCAGTCTTGCGAATATGTCGCAACAGAATGTCATGTCTCCCTGGGTGTTCTTACAATGTGATGGTAATTCATTAACTCAATCGAGAGCATTTCACACAGCCGTAGGATGGAAGAATCAAATGTGGATTTGGGGAGGAGTTGTATCCAACGAAACAAATGAATTTGCGATATTCGATTGTGGAAGTCACACCTGGACAACTCTCAAGTACTCAGTAACCAAATCAACACCACCTCCTCTTCGTGGACATTCAGCAGCTGTTTACTCGGATGTTTTATATATATTTGGGGGAATAGATTGCCATCATAAACTTAATCCAAGACTATACCAATACAGCTTTAAACACAATGAGTGGGCGGTTCTTGATTGCAAGAAGTCACCTCCTGCCAGGGCGTACCACTGCCTGGAGTTTTCTGTTTCACTAAATAGTTTTATTATGTATGGTGGGGAAGGAGCAAGTAATAGAATGCTGAGTGATCTTTGGGTATTTAATCTTGAAATACTTCAGTGGGAGGAAGTTACTCAGCTAGTGAAACAAACTATTGAAGAAAAGCCTCACACAGTTCCTAATCCTAGAAAGTCTGCTTCATTAGTATGCACAGACGACAAGGCTTATTTATATGGTGGGACTGATGGAAGGTCAACATTTGGAGGAAATTGTCATATTCTTCACTTTGATAATTATTCACAAACTGGATGCATGGAATGGGAAAACCACACTAGCGATTCATTCCCACCTGCAGAAAGATGGGGGCACACTTTAAATACTTTCGGCTGTCGAATGTATTTATTTGGAGGTAAAGACGGAACCGGAGGAAAGTACGTCGTCCTCAATGACTGGAATCGATTCTCTTTTAGATATCAAATATGGGTGAGATTATCACCTTCTGGACATGTTCCAAGACCTCGATGGGGACACACTGCTTGTGTTGTTGGTAATCAATTATTAGTATTCGGAGGTATGAATGAGAAAGGAATTCTCAATGACATGTATTTGATAACTTTGAGCAACTCAACTTCTATTTTATCGACTCTCTCTGAGAAGCGATTAGTTGGGACTGAACCTCTTACCTCAATGCAGATGTTGGATGGCAATAATCATAATTTTGATGAACGAGAACGAGGAAGGGAACGAAAGCGAAAACCCGATGATATGGGAGGATGCTTTTCTATAGCACATCACCTGAAGTCAACGAGGTTCTTTAGTAGTTCTGATTGTGATATTCGATCTTTAGATGAGAAGTATCTCAGATGACATTTCATTTCCTATCCCAAAAATTTTTTACCATCGGTCAGTTTATTAATACTTCACTATTGAAGGGTAGTGATCTCGTTCAGTTAGATCTATATGTTTTTTTTTTTTTTTTTTTTGTTGTTTGTATTATTTTTATTTTAAATTTTTTTTTTTTTTTTTTTTCCCCCTTCTTTAGGTTGTCGATTCGAATAGTCGCAACACACAAAATGGCAGTCAGGCAAATCGTCGATCAAACTCACACACTTCGTGTGTCAGATGACTGTAAGGTTCTATACCGTTATGGAGGACAAGTATTGGACAACAGATGGGGATTTCAGTTGTTGCACAACGACGGAGCGAAGTTAGTATCTCAGGATGTCGGAAGCTTTTCAAGCATATCATTATTTTGGGAATTCTATAGATCACTCCAACTGAACCATCTACCAAAAGGATGTCGTCTACAGCTGTTCAGAGAAGGAATGACTGCATGCGAAACCGACGTTAACAATGTCGGAGGAGGTCGAATTGCTCTGAGAAACAGATGTGGAGAAACTTCATCAGAGAAGATGTGGCATATCGTAGCATTAGCATTAGTAGGAGAACAAGTTGGATACCCGGATGTTATTAATGGAGCAACAGTTACTATTGGTGACACTGTTGAAATTGATGTTTGGATAAAGAGAACATCCATCCCAGTTTTGAATGAACTTAAAAACAGTTTTGGTAAGATCGCTTCGATGACAGAACTTGAGGATGCCTGGGTTCAGTACAACCCTCACCCAATTAATCAGACAGTTGCTTCACTCCCAATGCAGCAACACCAACAACCATTACAACCTCAACCTATTCAACCAGAACCTCCAGCATCATTACAACCTGTTAAGGTTTGGAAGAGACCAAATGCACATAAGAAGTCTCGTTCTCATCAACAAACAGTTTCTCAAGCATTCATCGATCAGGCAAAGGAAGACCGTGATCGTGAAAAGCAACAGCAGCGTAGACCAAAAAGAGAAGCGAAAACCGACTGGCACAAGGACACTGTTATCCCAAAGTTATCACTTAGTTCGAATATGACAAATCACGTTGATCCGGTTAACCCGCCACCTGCAAAGAAGGAACACCGTGAACAGGTGCCACCAGGTTTTGTTCACAACAATGTGTTGTACCCAGCAGGCTTATCCAGAAAACAAAGAAGATCAATTCAGTTCTCTGGTATGCAGGGTCATCAAGACGCTGCTGAATATCCAACGGGAATTAAACTCCCAACAGAGTATGAAAACGGACCAGTTGATAATGATGAGTACGACAGTCTATTTAAAAAGGGAGAGAGCTTCGGAAAGAAAACTGAAGAAGAAGGTGATCAATTTTCTCGCAGCGAAAAGGAGGAGATGATGTCTTCAACGTCTTCATGTTGTGTGAGATACACTTCCTCTGAAGATGAATCGCAGAATATTAAAACTGTATCACCAAGAATGCCAAAGGGTATGTACATTTTATTAATAACACGCACAGCAACAGTTTCTAAATAACACAACACAGGTCTAGCTAGATTGCGTGTCACCAGCTGGGCAGACGACACTGATTGGGACACCGATGAATAAAAAAAAAAAAAAAAAAAGAAAGTAAATAATTTTTTAAATTTTATATTTTTCGTTAGTTCCCCTTTCTTTCTTGTGGCTCTCTATGGTTTTAAATTTTTTTTTCTTCTTCTTTTTTTTAAAAACAAGACAACGAAAAAATAATATTCTTTTGGAACAGCAAAAAAAAAAAAAAAAAAAACAAGACTAAGTGTCTCTCCTCCGCAGCTGGGGAAAGAGAGAGTTGCCAAAGTTTTTTTTTTTCTTTCTTCTAGAGAGTTTTTTTTTTTTAATTATTTATTTATTTTTATTATTATCCGTTTCATCCCTTTCCCTCTCCATTAGTATCCTGTCTGTTGTTCCCTTCGTCCTCGTCCCATTATTTTTATTTTGTTTTATTTTATTTTCGTACTCTACAGTCAGATGTTGCGAAGAGCCAACAACTACTGGTTAATTAGAGTGCAAAAGTTAGTGTTTGTCGTAAGCAACTCCCTACGAAACCTTTCCCATTGGTGGGGTTTATTTAATGTTAGCTTTTTTCTTTACTGAGAGTTGCTGACACACGAATGGTGCGTCGCATACTACTTGTTAGGAATTAATTATTTTTTATTCTCTCAATCGATTCTTTTTGGTGTTCTCCTCCGTCCCCTCTCTTTCTGCTTTCTTTTTTGTGAAAGTTTTCTAAAAATGTTTTTTTTTTCTTGCTTGTGGTTTACAAAAAAAAAAAAAAAAAAGATGGTTGTACATAAAGCCCTCTTCCTTCCATTCTTCCCCCATGCGGCTAATGTGACTTTTCCCCCCGGCGTTCGAAGCTAAGGGTAATAAAGCTCAAGGAGTGGAGTTACCTACCTCTTTTTTTTTTTTTTTTTTCGATATTACGCGTCGTGCACGAAGTCTTGCCGTTTGAAGAAGGGGAAGAAACAAAAAAACAAAAAACAAAAATATTAAAGGCAATCTAATATAATCAATCAATAATATTGTACTCGTGGCTATCCCACGACAACCGACTCGTTATCTGTAAAGAGATAAAAACTGAGTCAAGAAAAAAAAAAAGAAAAAAAAAAAAAAACAGCAAAAAAAGATATGCTCAACATTCTCTGTGGCCACAAGATAAATAACATTCTTTTAGTAAGTGGCATCACAAATGTTGATAGTTGCAGGTGCAATTTTTTTTTTTTTTTTTTTTTTTTTTTGTCCTTCCAAGAATCTGAATTCCTTACATAGAACCGTTATTACTTACAAACTGTGTTACCTTTTACCTTTCGTAGTTAGGACTGAATGACCCAAGATTCGTTTTTTTTCCCCTTTTTTTATCTGATTTAAATGTGGAAAATAACGCTGAAGTCACGCTTTCTACACACGGCGAACGCGAACTTCGCCAACAACCGATTTGGTTAATTTCTTCATGCACATCTTTTTTTTTTTTTCCCCCGCATTCTCTTTCGCCTCGCGTGCAATAACTATTTTGTGACCTTTTTAATTCGTGCTGTTCACATAACGTCTGAATTAGCCATTTACAAATTTTCTGCATGCGTTATATACACTAAAGGATATCGGGATGAGGGAAAAATAGGTTTTTCCCTTTTCGTAAAAATGAAAAGATTTTTTTTTTTTTTTTGCTTCCTCTGTACTCACAAGTGTTTTTTTGATTTTTTTTTTTTTTTTTTTTTTTTTTAATTTATTTATTCTCTCTGAAATAGGTATTTACTTGTTCAATAAGTGGGTGTTGTTATTGTATTCAAAAAAAAGTACCTAAGAAAAGACGTTTTTTGTCACAACCCTTTTTTTCTTTATTGCCTTGTAAAGAGGAAAATAGCTGGGAAAAAAAAAGAAATTAATGATTGCAAGACTTACTTATTTTTTTTTTTATTATTCAAAGCAACCTTTGCGAGCGAACTATAACAGATTTATGGTGAGTCTCCCTTTTCATGATGTGTTTCTTCGCGGACAACCTTCTCCTATTGCTTTTGTCTCAGGAAGCCAGAAGCTCATAAGTGAGTGTCCCTACCTGACAATGAATATAAAAGAAAGAAAAAAAAAAAAAAAAAAAAAAAAAAGATAAATCTTGTTTTAAATCATTGTTGGTTGTTGGAAAAATTCAGGAAATTAATTTTAAAAAAAACAAAAAAAACAAAGAAAATTACTATCTCGTTTAATTACTTTGGTAGTTGTGATTTTAAGGGAAAAAAAAAATTCGTATGGGATTGTTATAGTGAAAAAAAAAAACCAATGAGAGATAAAAGAATTATTTTTTTTTAGAAGAAAAACAACGAATAAAACGTACCTGCGCAGGGTGGTCATCCTTGTGAAGATTTCTTCTGTCTGGTCTTTTGAATTCTCTTACAAGGACCAATTATGGTCAAATTTTTATGGGTGAGTTTTTCAGTAAACCTGACCGGAAAAAATAAAAAAATATATAAACTGGCTGTGCTAACGTTTTCTCACTTTACACGCAACACTGCGATATCCATCATTTTTTTTCTGTCTTCCTGAGAATCGCTTGTGACTTGGCGTAATTTTTTTTTTTTTTTTTAATCTTTTTTTGATCATCAAAAAAAAAGTAGCAACTTCTGATCTCTGACTGCCCTGTTTTTAATATTTTATTTTATTTTATATTGGTTTACTGGTATTTGTGGCTGACACTTTCGATGGCCTTGTTTTTCATATTAATTTTTTTTATTATTTGTGATTCTGTAGTGCTGATATTATTTTTTTACTCAAATCGTTCTTAATATTTTTTTTTTACGTTTTAACATTTTGTTCAAGGACAGCCACAGTTCACTTTTTTTTTATAAAAAGTGACTTACTAGGTGTTTTGATGCAAAAGCAAAAAAAAAAAAAAAAAAAAAAAAACAATATTATGTGCCCCGTCATCGTGACAAAACAATTTCGACGGTAAATTATCCTTTTTTTTTTAATTCATAAATTTTTGTTGTACATTTTTTTTTCCCTTTTTTTTTTTTCATTCTCTTTTTCCTCGGTTCTTTAGCTTATTACTACATTCACCAACGGTGGTAGTGCTGCCTGTTTATTTCTTTCTCTGGCATTTTCTGGAAAGTCAAAGAGAAGGTTTTTTGGGAGCTCTGTCGATCCGATGTGTGTAACAAGAAATGGCATACTGTATCGGAGCAAGGTTTGTTTCTGAATTGGTTTTTATTTATTTATTTATTTTAACTTCTCATTCAACCCCCCGCAGTCACTTTGTGTGCTGCAAATGATGGGCTGATTTTATTTTTTAAAAAAAAAAAAAAAAAAACCCTCAAATATAGAGAAAAAGGATACTACAAAAAGTGATCACACCGCTTCTAATAGAAAGCTACATGATGCCTGCTTTATCAAACAATTACTAGTTTAGATCGTTTTTTTTCGTAAATTCTCCGTAAAAAAAAAATGGGGAGGGGAATTTTTTTTTTTTTTTTTTTTTTTTTGTGAAAACTTTTCATAGATTAACAAAAAAAAAAAAAAATACACACACTGGAAAACTTTTATTTATTTCTTATTTGTTTTTTTTTCTACGACCTTCAGACAAACCCTCGAATTGCAAGCTGGTTTTCCCTTTTCCTTTTCTTTCTTTTGCACCAAGGAAGTAGTTATTTAAAGGAAATCCGTCCCTTGTTGATTTTTTTTGAAATTAAGAATTCACTGGAGAGGAATTTCTTTTTTTTTTTTTAAGATTGAAAAAGTATTCACACAAGTCTCACTTGTCTCTTTTTCTTTCGAACTTGCCTACCAATTGTGAAGCAGACCACTTACGTGACTGCAACCGCGAGATATTCCTCTTTTCTGTAGTGATACCTTATGCTATTTAGGTATAAAGGAAGTTACTTTGTTTTTTTTTTGTCATCCCCACCTATGCATAAAAAAAAAAAATATATTTCAGGAAAAGTATTTTTTCGCTCCTTTGTGTTCTTTAATATATTTTTTTTTGTTTCTTTTTTTTGCACCTGTTTACGACTTTTTTGGAGAACCGTTCAACTTCCTGCGAGTTTAGGAATGAAATTTAATTTTAGATAAAAAGAGTTTTTTTTTTTTTTTTTTTTTTAGTTTTAAACATATCAGCTTTAATAAACGCGAGATGTTCATCAATTTTTCTATTGACAATTTTTTTTTTTTTTTTCCCCCCCCTTCAACCGGCTACAAGGAATTTTGTGACGAATTCTATGAAGAATATCCTTTTGTCAATAAAAGATGCATCAATCTTTTCTACCGGATCCTTGAAGGCTTGAAGAAAGATTATTACTACCCGACTAGTGAAAGAAACTATATAACGTACCCGCCCATCGAAAAAGATGAAATTGAAACCGACAGAACAGCTGTCCTAGTTCAGAAATTGTCATCCCCTACCAATTCGGATGCCAAGGTGAATCTGGGACATTTGGACGAGTTGGTTTCTTATTTTACGTTTCGGGATATGAAAACTCTACTAGAAACTATGGACTGGGACTTAACAATACCCTCGGTAAACACAGCAGGTAATTGTTTCTTTGAATCTATGGCACTAATAATTTGTCAAAATGGAGTCATAAACGCTGAATGGGTACGTAGAGTTATACATCGTAGACTGACTTTAAAGAAGGAGCAATACCAAAGTTTTGTAGACACAGATTATGAAAAATTCACAGAAGATGTACTTGACAGTAATACATATACAGATCATGTGTATATTCAAGCTTTCTTAGATGAAATGGGTTGTTCTTTAATACTAATCACTATTAATAGCGTGCAGGAAAAAAGTTTACGATGGATTTCCCCAGCCAGTACACAAGATACATATTTTTGGGGTACGATCGGTGTAATGGCGTACCATACTACTTCTGAGCACTATATGCCAATTTTACCGAGAAGTCACGGAAAACAATGCACCGTATTTACTATGTCGCAATGGAATTATGAGGCTTTTATGAATTTAATAGTACCTGAATTAGCGAAAATGTGTCCTAATTTTGTCGACGCTGATACTCTTCTATCGAAAGCGGGTGCCACTATGAACCTTTTAACCTTCGACAACGTTAATTATGATGTTTACGAACTGTTGCATTACTGGTACTTCGATGAGATCAAAATGAAAGCAGCCACAACAATGTCAAGTTGCTCAGATTTAACCTCAGAAACCGTATCTGTGACCTCTTCCGATTCATCTTCCTCAACTACTTCCTCAAGTTCTAATACTATTGATGAAGAGTTAGTTGTGGATGTACTTATTAATTTATTAGAAGATTCAGACATTCTAATTTTTAAAGAAGAGCTCCACTTATGTCCAGCAAGACACAACCTGAAATTTGCGAAGGTAAGTAGTAATATGTACTGTAATATCTGTGATCGCAACATGCCACAAACCACTTATAATCTTGCATTCCAATGTAGACAAAAAGACTGTGATTATGATGTTTGTTTGAGTTGTTTGGGATTATTCATCTGTACTGCGTGTGGTGCCACGGAATCTCAGGCCGGAAGACAATTTAATTTACGAGGCTTAAGATCACACCAAACTCATTGTACAGTCTTTCGAGAGCAAAGCGAACGTAGTTAATTATCACTCGCAGCAAAGTATTGCGAGATGTGCTCCACTGGTAGTGTGCTACGAACCAGAAATAATTTATATTTTATTTTTATTCTTTATTTCTTTTATTATTTTTGCAAAAATAGTTTTCTTTTTTTAATTTTCCTTTAATATTTATTTACCTTTGAAGTGTGAAGGAATACTATTTTAAGCTGTAACGGGCTACAGGGCATGGGGTGCTCAACCTGTAGTACGTGGCCCCCGAATCCCCATATTCGACAGCACATATGGGATTTTCTATCGATACCAACTGTTGATTTCTTATATTGCAACCAGGTTTGGCCGAACCCTATTCTCGTTTTTGCCAGTTTCAAGTTGCTTTGCATTTAATATTAGTATCAAGTTACCCCCCCATTTTGTTAGTTCGCATTTACATTATTGAGTGATTACAATTCTTGTAATATGCGATTGTGGGAAAAATATTTTGAGATGTGTTCCTCCTTTCATTAGACCCCATCTGTTCTTTGAGGAAAACAGTTATCAGAAAAACAAACATTTTTTTTTTTTTTTTTTTTCACTCCTTTTTTTTTTCCTTCGACTTTTAAAAAATAATTAATGAAAAAAAAAAAAAAAAACGCGCTACTTCAATTACATTGTTGGTCCTTATCCACGACCGGCAACTGCTGTCATCGCTGTGAAACATATATGAAGGAAAAAAGGAAAAAAAAAAAAAAAATAGGAGGTGTAATACACCTACTATCGGAACGGATATTCTTGCACACTTTACGAACAAAGTTAAGATTTTTTTTATTTTTTTTTATTCTTTTTTTTGTGTTTTCTTTAAATTAGAAAAAAAAAGATTTTTAAAAAAAAAAAAAAAAAAAAGCATAATTATACTTACTTCGTTTGCCTTATTTGCGATAATTACGACACAATTCAGTTAGGTGTGTTTTTTTTTTTGAAACGAATTTTTCCGTTGAACATTGCAGCTCTTGTGTTGCTAAGTAGGAGTGCAGGAAAAGTGTAAAATATAGCTTCTTGCTGTTAATAGCATTTTTGCATTCTCTCTTTTCAGTGTGTTGAATGTCAGAGTGGTAGCTTAGAGTGGGTATGCGGCCGGATGGCAGCTTTCCTTATTTTCTCGTTCTTTCTTTTTTTTTTTCGACGTCAGAGGAACAGTCCAACAGAGTTGTGCTTCTTTTGGTCAACGTTTTGAGTTGATAAATTCGCCCTTTTTGTGTTGAATCTGTTTTAATATTTGTATTCCATCATACCAAGGCGGTGAGTCAATTCGTTGTTGCGGTGATTGTTATGTTGTGTTTCCGAGTGCTTCTTTTTGATTTTTATTTTATTTTCGTTTTTCTTCATCCCAATCCCATTATTTTCTGTTTCTTCAATTTTTTTTTCTTTTTTTTTTTTTTTTTTCTAACGCTTTCACAGATTGCGATCGAACGACAAACGGAGAGAAATTGCAAGAAAAATACAAAGTAAAAAAGGTAAAAAAAAAAAAAAAGAAAACGATGGGTTGTTGACGAAACAAATTAAAAGTGAGGACATGTGTTTATATAAATAAATGTTTTTTGTGGTTACTCCTCAATGTCCTGGATTTTAAAAAAGGGAAAGGGAAAAAAAAAATGAATAAATAGAAATAACACAAATCTCAATCTCTTTTGTTTTTGAGAAAGTTTTTCTTCTTCTTCTTCTTTTTTTTTTTTTTTTTTCCCCATCAAAGTAATCAGGATTAAGAAAGAATCTCAAGCAGCGCCTAGTCCTCCTTACATGCTATTGTTTCACCATGGATTCCGATATTGTTCACAAACACCCTTCGGTAGTACGCTTCAAAAAATAAGAAGCACCTGAGCTCCTGGTCGACAGCTGCGAAGGAAAATAAATAATAAAAGTAAAATGTCGATTTTTTTTATTTTTATTTATTTATTTTTTTTTTTTTTTTAATTGTTTTTTTGTTTTTCCTCCTTTGACCTTATCTCCGCTTCTTTCCCCCATTCCTGGGTATGTGGATTACTCTCGAAAACCCCCCCTAAATAGTAACTCTAAAAAAAAAAAAAAAAAAAATGCTAAGTTAAGCATCACGCATGTTCGTTCGAACGAATTGTTGAATTGTTTTTATATTAGTTAACGATTAATATAATACAATGTATTTATATTGTTGTTAATAAGCTCTCAACGGTTACACCCTCAGCTTTTTTTTTTTTTGCTCTTCTGTTGTTGTTTTCTTTAGACGATTCAGAAAGGGATCTTACGCTTTAGTACAGCTTTAGAATTGTGTTGTAATTCCCTTTGTGGAGAAGCAGGTCTCGTATTGATCGAGAAGAAGAAATATTTAAAAAAAAAAAAACTTTTTAGGATTTAAAAAAACGTCCAGTTTTCTTTCGAGGAAACAAAAAAAAATATTAACAAAAAAAAAAATTATGTTTAGGCGAATACGTAAAGTGGGGATAGAAGTTTCCTTCTTCCCTTTATAATTACTATAGCTGACCTGAGCTAGAGATGAAATAAAGAAGCAGCCATATTGCATCCACCTCCTCTGATTGCAAGTATCTTTAGGAGCAACCCCGTGAAGTGAACAATTGAGTAAGAACGTGTGAACACCGTAGTAAGGAAGTGTTCCTTATTTTAATTGCTATAGCGGTTTGCCGCCTTTTTTTCACACAGCAATTACCTTTTCACCCTTTCCCTCCCTATCTCACCCACTCTCTCTCTCGCCTCATGATCATTACGTGTTGATAATGTACAACACCGCATATTTCTCATCGCCAGCATCACCACTACCCCTTTACTCAACCCAATTTTATAGGACTTTTCTTTTTGTTTATAGTCCCCATTCGCACCAAGTGAGAAAGCCACTTGAGGAACATTTCCCGAGAGTAGAGCTGTGACACCATAAGTTAAATATTATTAATTGTAACAGGATCATCTCAATGGGAGTAAGCCCTGAAAAGATTAGAAGGATTTGAACTCTTTTTTATTAATTACTTCACACGCAGGGTACAGTTCATCCGGAAGATGGATATCTGGCTTTCGGAACTTCCCATAGTCACGAGAACATATCTGCTTTCGTCAGTTGTGTTATGTTTTGCGACTACACTTGGGATTGTTGGACCTCATCATTTTATGTTGCCATCGAGGCTTTCAGATTGGTGGCAGCTGTGGAGAGTTATCGGGAGTTGTGTCTACAGTGGTAGCTTTGGCTTCGGATTTCTATTCCACTGCTACTTTCTGACGTCATCCAGTGAGAGACTTGAGAGAAGGTTTAATACAACTATTGGATACTGTTGGTATATTATTGGGTCACTTATTCTTTTGTTAGGACCCTTTTGGTTATTCGGAAATCCTTTGCCGAGTGATGGACTCTTCTCTGTGATCATATTTACGTCTTGCAGATCCAATCCTGACCAGGTGATGAGTTTTATGTTTTTCGACATCAAAATAAAGGCGATCTACTTTCCTTTACTGCTGACGGTTTTACATGTTGTGATGGGATCTTCTCCTTTTTCTGATGTCGCTGGTTACGTAGTCGGTCATCTTTATATTTACCATTGCGTGCTACGTCATGAAAAGGGAACATTCCTTCCTTTGAAGGACTTCTATGAGGTCCCTAAAGTGTTTCTTAAAATTGATGATTATCTCAAAAAGAGGCAACGCGGTGATGGACCGCTCCCGTGGGGGAGACGATGAATATCTGAGTCGAGGTGGAGTGTCTTACTTAAAACAATTGTTAGTTAATTTTATTTCCTGTTGTTTATCTTTATTATCACAGACTCATATCGTTCACATAAAGATGGCTCCATTGATCAATAGTACTGGTCCTGGAGTGTTGTTTCCATTTCAAAAAGAAGTTCAGAGAGGAAATACTTTATCGGTTTCACAAATGGGTGGTTCGAATATCTTTTCTACGAACTCGACTGTTGGAGGGTTTGGGATTAGCGAGCGAGGCAATGCTCAGCCTGCAACGGGTTTTGGTTCTAAGCCGGTTGGAACTGTTGGTTCCTTCGGACAGCCGTTACAGAGCACCCCATCGCCATTCGGAGTTACCTCCCCAAACACATCGGAGAAGACTAAGACAGGATTCGGGAGTTTTGGAACAACTGCTCCAGTCTTCGGAACCAACACACCGCAAACAGAAGCATCCAATCAGACAAACACAGGCTTTGCTACGTTTGGAAAAACTCCACCCTTCGGGCAGCCTACTTCAGAATTCGGTTCCAAGGGATTTGGTACCGCCCCAAACACATCAGGGCAGGCAGGGCAGAAAACAGGTTTTGCTGCTCTTGGAGGAACTCCGTCCTTCGGGCAACCTACTCTAGGCTTTGGTTCCACCGCACCAACTGCTCTGTCGGAGCAGACGAAAGCAGACTTCGGGACGTTTGCTCCAGTCAAAGCACCGCAGTTCGGAGCAACTTCAGGTTTCGGTCAGTTGGGGGTCGCTACTCCGTCTTTTGGACAAGGACTAACTGCCAGACAACCCGCCGCAGTATTTGGTACCACTACACAGCAGGTTGGAAATGCGATGTCGTCTTTTTCAACAGGTTTTGATCCGACTACACAGCAATTTGGAACAAAAACTCCCGCCTTTGGTCAGCCTAAATCAACCACAACGGGATTCTTTACGCCGTCCTTTGGTCAATCTGCACCTGGAAATTCGTCCGCGGCGCCTCAATTTGGAGCCGCCGCTCCCATTTTTGGACAGCCTCCAGCATCTCAAGCAACTACTTCGAAGGACCCGCCATTCGTTTTTGGAAGCACTCCTTCCTTCAGCACACCGACACCACAGTCTGGAACTAAACCACAGTTCGGAGCTCCAGCACAGTCTGGTACTACACCACAGTTCGGTGTTCAGTCTGGTACTACGCCACAGTTTGGACCACCAGCACAGTTTGGTACTACACCACAGTTCGGAGCCCCAGCACAGTTTGGAAATACGCCACAATTCGGAGCACAGTCTGGTACTACACCACAGTTCGGTGTTCAGTCTGGTACTACGCCACAGTTTGGACCACCAGCACAGTCTGGTACTACACCACAGTTCGGTGTTCAGTCTGGTACTACGCCACAGTTTGGACCACCAGCACAGTTTGGTACTACACCACAGTTCGGAGCCCCAGCACAGTTTGGAAATACGCCACAATTCGGAGCACAGTCTGGTACTACACCACAGTTCGGAGCCCCAGCACAGTCTGGTACAACACCACAGTTCGGTGTTCAGTCTGGTACTACGCCACAGTTTGGACCACCAGCACAGTTTGGTACTACACCACAGTTCGGAGCCCCAGCACAGTTTGGAAATACGCCACAATTCGGAGCACAGTCTGGTACTACACCACAGTTCGGAGCCCCAGCACAGTTTGGTACAACACCACAGTTCGGAGCCCCAGCACAGTCTGGTACAACACCACAGTTCGGAGCCCCAGCACAGTTTGGTACTACACCACAGTTCGGAGCCCCAGCACAGTTTGGTACTACACCGCAGTTCGGAGCCCCAGCACAGTCTGGTACTACACCACGGTTTGGAGCCCCAGCGCAGTTTGGTACAACACCGCAGTTCGGAGCCCCAGCACAGTTTGGCACTACACCGCAGTTCGGAGCCCCAGCACTCGGAGGTGCTGCGGCTCCGGTGAGTGGAGCTGTGCAGACTGACGGCTTTGGAGGCAATACAAGTGCTGCTTTTGACGGTCAATTTGGGGGCGATTTTGAGAAGTTTCTCGCAAACCCTTACGGAAATAGCGACCACAGCCACACTCCCAAAACTACGGAAGCTGCTGCGGAGATGCGAGCGGAAGACAAGGCTGAAGTGAACTACTCTTGGGCACCAACACAGCGTGTGACAATATCGAAGGCTGTTGTTGTGAGGAAGAGCGATATCGCCATTATTGGTGGTGCTGCAGAACACCTTCCAGAAATTAGAAATATAACCGACAGCAATGGAGAGACTCCTTCTCCCTTCAGATCAACTCAAAGACGACCAACATTCTCAATTACCCCACCAACTAGAAAAAAGATTTCAGAGAGAGTTCCTTCGACTGAAGTAATCGAACGAGAGAAGGTCTTTAACATCCTTGAAGTAGAGGACTCTGATTACTTATTGTCTCCCAGCCTTGCTGATCTCAGACAGCTTTCCCACTCAGAGCTGTCAGCTGTTGAAGGATTCACTGTTATGAAGGGAGCTGTTTCTGTTCGATTCTTAACTTCCGTAGATTTGACTGATTTAAATGAACCTCTGGATAGAATTTGTCAAATCGAGGGACATGAGGTATCTCTTTACGAGGAGACTTCTCCAACTGTAGGAGTCGAGTTGAACGTTCCAATCTACGTCACTATTGAGAAGGGTGTTTCTGAAGAAGATTCGCAGTTATTCGGAGAAGATGTTCCGGGTTTTCAAAGATTGTCGTACAGCAGTCGCACGGGTAAATTAACATACAGATACGACCCTTCGTGCGCTCTCTCTACGGTACTTTAATGTAATGATGTTTATAGACTGCTACTGTCTTTTATTATTTGCCTTATTTCATTTATTTTCTTTTAATTGTGGGAGGAACCATGGGTTTTCGCTAAATCAAAAAAAAACTTTTCAGCAGGTACCCAAAAAGTAAAAGTAGCTTTCTGTGCTGAGAAATGTTTCAGAAATGAAGAAGAAGAAAAGCAGCATAGAAATGTTTTACCTAATTACTTATATTGTATTGGTGACATTCCAAATTCACCCTCATAGGTACTCACCTGTGGGCCATTATAACCATTGTTAGTAATTTATGTTTCGTTTTCGTTTTTTTTTTTTTTTTTTTTTTGCGAAAATTCCCATGGTTCCTGACTTTTTAAGTAGATTATAGTTCCCCCGTCTGAATGGTATGATGGCAATACCTATCCTGCTGTCGTGCTGTGATTTTATTCTTCCTCTCTGTTTATTTTGTGATTTTTTACCGAATATGATATTGTCGGACGTAAAAAAATTAATTTTATAACTTCACTTCAGATCTGATGGGACTGTTTTTTTTTTATGTTATTGTTTTCTTTTGTTTTAAAACATCTTTTCTCAGAAAGTAGAGTTTTCAATTATAAATATGTTCGACTGAAGACTCTAAAATGGGATTTTCTGATATTCCTCGGGTTCTTGGTCAGCATGGAGGACAGATAATGAGATCCATGGACCTGTTTCGTTATCTAGTGGTGGTCAGGCATGGTTCTCGTGTTAGCAGAGTGACCACTTGGTTGTTTGCAATCGGGTTTGTGATATTTACTTGTAGTCGTCTCGCTCTAATGACCGACCCGAGTGAGGTCACAACAATTAGAGAAGTGGCGCCTACCCCTGCAGATTATGAAATTGAGGTTTGTTGAGTTTATTTATTTATTTTTATTAGAAAACAATCACAACCCACTCAACAGGTTCCATACTTCGGAGTTACCTTCCACGATGGGGCGGGTACGAGTTATAACGCTTCGTACCTGACAGCTACTTATATTATGAGGGATATTTATTCAGCAAATGATTCGAAGGCTTCTCGTGTAGATCTCGGAACGGTACCTTGCAAGCTACCTCATCAAATTTCTGTGGGATGGTGTCCTGCAAAGAATGCCACGGTGATGGGAACTTATGGAGATCCAGATTACAGATTTATTCAAATGGCATTCAACATGTGTATCAACTTCACTGCGACAGGGGAACCATGTGTTCCAGAACATGAGATTAGAAAGTTATTTAGTAAAGGAGGACTATCTATCGATATTTGGTCGTTTCGGAGCTTAGGTTGGTCATCGTGGGAGACTCTGTACCTTTCAATTCATCCACAAATTATTCAGAGAGTTGAAATTTTCCTTTCACCAGTAAAAGTAAGAGAAGTGTCTCAGTACCCTTGGGAAGCAGATGTCACACATAAAAGAATAACTCGAGACTCGTATTACACTCGATTTTCTGAGTCTGTTGATAATTCCGTGTTGTTGATCGCTTTTTTACGAATCTCACCAAAAACTTTCAAAGATACCATCCGACGTTTTACTTTAATTGAAATGCTGACTCAGGTTGCAGCAGTTTGGACTGTTTCAATTAGCGGATTCGGAGCTTTATTAGTTCTTTATAATTTCATTCATTGGCGGAGGTGGTATGCCGGGAGGTATCCCTGGCAGGTACAATATCACTACTTACGTAATCCTCCTCAGGGAGCTCCAATTGTAATTCAACCAGAAAATGGATTCGCGTGTGATCACAAGTCGTGGTCTCGAATGAGAAGACCGTCTTGGAAAATTGAGCAGGAAATTCAACTGACTGAACCTTCGATAGCATCTCACTCTGAACAACTGTTGACGAGTACCGAACATTATATTCCTCTCAGGCAGCATGATAAACCCAGAACTGAGATTACGATGGATAACATCCCAATCGCTCCTGTTGATGATTTAAATATTTTATCGGACTACTCCAGGACACGGTCTCGATCTCTATCACCAACACCTCCTTTATCATATGGAAGACTTGGTTCAACGTTTTTATAAAAAAACTATTTCGTTATTTGTTTTACGTTACTCAAATGCGGAAGGAAAGGGGAAAAAAAAAAAAAAAAAAAAAAAATCTTTGGATCCATCCTTTTTTTTTTTTAATTTTTTTTTTTTTTTTTATTGTTTCCTTTCAGTTGTTTGTGTTTCCTCGAAAAGTGTTTCATAATTTTATTTTGATCTGATGATGTCTTCCAAAACTTATCAGATATGGGTCAGCTGTCTGCCGGATGAGCGTAACGAGGAATTACTGTTCTGTGTCATTTGTATCGCTGAATCATTTATTTACGTTTATTTATTTTTATTTCATCTGTTTTGCGAAGTGAATTTAAAGCTTATTTTTTATTATCTGTTTCGATCTTGTCTTTTTCGGGGAATCAGGAAATAATTTTTTTTTTTTTTTTTTGTTATTTATTCTGTAAATAATTCGGTTGTTTTTTTTCTTCTTTTTTTTTTGTCTGTAGAAAAAAAAAATTCTTTTAACGTTGGACGGTTGTTGTAGCTGTCTACTTTACGAGTGAGGAAAAGTGTTGTTGTTGTTTTATACTTTTTGTGTTTTTGAGAATTTTTTTTTTTTTTTCTTTTTTTTTCAATTAAAATTCATTTTCTCTTGTTCTTTCTCACATCAAGAAGGAAAAAAAAAAAAAAAAAAAAAAAAAACTCACGACTCTCTTTCTAGTTACGAAAGACTGAGGAACACAACCACAAGTAAGGATTCTGATTGTCCGACTCCTCAATTAAAAGTACAGTGTGATATCTGTGTATACTTTAGTAGTCAGTTAAGTAGAGTAGATCGCCCCTCTGTATTGGGCATCCCTTGTAAACTGAAGCGTCTTCTGTCATTTTCTTTTTTCCAGTTTAACCCTTTTAGTCATTACTTATCTTAGTATTATTACTGTTTCTATATCGTAAAACTATCGTACCATACGTTGGGTACATATTAAGGAACACGCTCGAAGACGCAAACTTCGGCAGTACTGATGTTTCCTTGTTAAAAACAACCATTCCCCTCTCAGATAAATCCTTTCGTATAGTATTAAACCCCTCGTAAGTGTTTATGATACAATACATTTGTATTTTACGTACAAAATCAAACAGTTAGCCCCCCGTAACAATTACCCTTAGTCATCGATATCGTAGCTGAAGTTTATTTTAATTAACTCTGATGCAATGGAGACATTTAATTTCTTCCTAAATATATTCAAATATTTCAACTAAAAACATAAAAACCAAAAAAATCATTTTTTAAAAAAAAAAAAGAAAAAAAAGGGGGGTACGCTGGTTCACTTCTCTCGTTACGGATGCATATTTAGGGAGTCGTTTTCTGCTGATTTTTGTTTACTTTCTCGTAACCAACAACAGCTCGCGGCTTTTATTAAAAAACAATTCGTTTTTGAGCTGAAGTTCTGTTGGAAAGCTGAAATTATTTGGTCTTTATACCACCCAACAGTTTTTTTTTTTTTTTTTTTTTTTCCCCCCCTTTTTCCTTGCACTTCACAAGTATAGCACGAGATGGAAAGAAACGTTGATATAAACTTCCTCTATTTGTTTTAAGGGAATTCGAAGAGCTACCAATCGATACTCAACTCGGTGGTCTGTTGGACTCGCTAGCTAACTTCTTTATCTATTTTTTTAGATCACGTTTATTTCTGCTAAATCAAATATGATTTCCTTTTTTTAAAAGAAGATACTTTTCTCTGTTTTTTGTCGTAGCAGGCTACCGGATCACAAATCAATTCTTACTCGTTTTTTTTTCTCTCTCCTTTTTTTTCTTCTTTTTCGATAAAAGATGTTGATGACTTTACAGTAGCTGGGATGTAATCCTTTGTTTTAGTCAACTATCCTGGTCAAAGACTACAAACCCAATTGCTTTGCCTACCAGAGGTTTGAGGGGAGCTTGTGCGCGCTATTTGAGTGTATTCCGGTTGAGAGAGAAAAAAAAAAAAAAAAACAACAACAAACCGAATGGCTCTGCGCAAGCAACAACTCCCCAAGTCGATTTCATGTGGAAGTTCTTTGTGTAAATTCGAGTCTCACTCCCTGTGGGGGGGTTCAAAAAAAAAAAGAGCAGAAGCTCTCTTTGTGCGTGAGTCTCTATTGTATTAAGGATTGTGCTTTGGCTGTCGTTGTCTGCAAGGGCTCGCTTCGATGCAGAGCCCTTGACAATAAAGACAAATGTAATTATTAGTAAGTAATTCCTCTTCGATATTATTGTTATTCAGCAAAACCTTAATTTAATAAACTGAATGAGAGATCCTGACTTTGATTTCAGTTCTTCTCTTTTTGGGTTCTTTGTTTTTAAAGTGAACTAAAACACTTTACAATTAATGTATCGAATCTGATAATTCAATTCGACTTCCTATCGGAACCTTTTTACAAGTTGTCAGGTGGTTTTTTTTGATGTGAAATTCTGTGGTGAAAAACATAAATTAAAAAATAGCTTTCTTTCTCAGACCCTCCCCCTCCCCCCTCTTCCATTAGAAATGCCGCCAATAACGCGGACGATGTCGTACAGTAAGGCCGCAAGTGTTCATATCGCAGTGTCAGGTATTGCTGTTGTATTAACTTTTATTGATGGTCAGAAGAATGAATTGTTGACTACAATGATTGGATGCTTTTGGATGTTGTACACAGGATTTGAAGAGTTCATTGGAGTTGTTAAGAAAGCGGAGACATCTCAACCAACAAACGAACTCCCTTTTGGAATGAAACGTCTTCCCGTAGTGATGGAGTACGCAAATGGCTGTGTGTTGTTATTTTTTGCGTTCTCTTGTCTGATAGAAGGTTTGGGAAAGCTGATGCATCACCACACACCAAGTTCTTCACTTTCTTTAATACTTCTTCAGCTAGCTGTGCATTCTTCATACGCCTTACTCTTTAATAAACAACCAACTCCAACACTTCAAGGAAAGCAATCAATTATTGGATTCACCATTCGTAGAAGCCTTATTTCCCTATTGTCTTTGTTGTGTTATTTACTGTCTCACACTTTTCTGAGTAAGTACATAGCTCTAGACCCTTGTTTTACAGTTGTGATGGTTTGTTGGGTTGTTTACTACTTGTGGCCCTTGCAGAGGGTTGCTGCTGAAATCCTTCTCCAGAAAGCCCCAATGAACGTAAAGGTAATGCTGGACAAGTCCGTAAAGGAAATTGAAGCTTGTCAAGGAGTGTTAGAAGTTACCGATGAGAAGTACTGGTCAATAAGAGAAGGCGATATTATTGCAGCTGTTAAAGTCAGAGTAAGAGATGATGCTGACACCCAACGAGTATTGGCAGCAGCCAGACCAAACTTTCAGGATCTGGTAACAGACTTGACTGTTCAAGTTGAAAAGTACGAATACCACCCATCACCTCCTGTTGTTGAATACGTGCCACCTCCAACTATCACTACAGCTACTGCTACTGCTGCTGCCGTTGATCTTTCTGTTTCGCACATATCCCTCCCACCGATGACTCCAACAAACATAAACAATACTATGAATAACAGTATCAGCTCCCCTGTTTCGTTCGCTACCAAAATTCCTGTCGCACCTCGACCAAGCAACGCAATAAATGCATTCGACATCAGCACAAACAGCGGTTTTGATGTGAGCGACATGGTGTGAGGAAGTTGTAGTTTACCAACAAAGAACTACAACTGACTGCTGGCTACCAGTTCTGAGGTCTTCTATTGATCTCAGCAAGTAATGGATAAATGAACACACTTGTTGCTGTTCGCTTTACTGCCTGAGGAGTTGTGAAGAACTCTTATGAAATCTTTGAGGGAATGCTACTTGCTTGGCATTCGTTGTTGTTGTCATATTAGCAACTTATATGAAAATAGTATCCGTGTTTTTTGTGATTTAGTTACTGTTCGAAGTTATGTAATAAAAAGTACCTCATCCAACAGATGTTTTGGGAATTATATTTTCTGATGTAATTTATTACTTTCACTCTAGTGATTCACTTATGGAAGTATTGCTGATGTTGATATCGTTCTGCTCTGTTGTTGCTCCTGTTTTAAAATTACTTTACTACAGTTGAAGAAAAGAATGCCGCATTCACCTCGTCGTCATGGACGTGTTGAGACTCGTCGTCAGATCCCATCAAATATGATTGACGGGTATGCGAACTATCAATCACTTGGTAGTTACTATCAGAGAGCTGATGCAGGTAATCGTCTGGCTGAGGCGATGGCTGTGAAAATGCAAATGATGAGGAATGCTCCAATTGATGGGCTCGCTGGACATGTCGAGAAAGTACTTCAGGAGAAGAACATCTCTCAGGATCTTCACAACATTCTGAATCAGGTTTTGAGACTGATTGATGGAAATGGATTGGAGTCTGTACCTCATCCTGTTCATCAACAAGTTGTTTATAAAGATAGAATTGTTGAGAAGATTATTGAAATCCCAGTTGAGAAAGTAGTCGAAGTCGAGAAGATAGTCGAGCGACTTGTAGAAGTCCCCAGTAGGTTTGTACCTCCGCCTTCAACTCAGGAAGGTGAAGTCGAGCATCGATCTGTCTCTGAAATAAATGTTGACGTCAAACAACATCCGAATTCTTTAGTTACTCAGGAACCAGTTCCTTTGAAAAATGAAATCTCTGCTCTGCAGTCCGAACTCTCTCAGAATGCTGCTACTCTTCACTCGGAATTGATAAAGCTGAGAAGTTCTCAGGCGGGTCTCGAACAGCTCAAACAGCAACTCTCTAACGAAACATCACAAAAAGAAACTTTAACACTTGAGAATAGAGCTCTTCATAGTGAACTCTCAGATTTAAAGAACTCCACCGCAGCAAAGCTGGACCAAAGCGCTGCGCAGAGTGTGGAATTAGACGCGTTGAGGACGCAAAATTCGATGCTGGGAAGCAAACTAACTTCACTGAAGAGTCAAACAGCTGCAGAGAGTCAGGAGATGAATGCCCTCAAGGCGCAGAATTCAGTTCTGGTGAGTCAGCTTTCAGCAGCTAAAAGTGAAGCCCAAGAGAATCCTGAAGTAGAAGCGCTGAAGGCTCAGAATTCGATGTTAGTAACTCAGCTCTCAGCAGCTAAGACTCAGTTGGAGAACAATTCTGAAGCAGAAACTTTGAAGACACAAAATTCAAACTTAAACACTCAGCTGGAAGACCTAAGAAATCAAGTTTCTAACAACCCTGAATTAGAAGGTCTTCGAGGACAGAACTCAGTACTGGCGTCTCAAATTACAACTCTTCAAAATCAAATTACCACAATGTCTGAGAACAACGAACTGGAATCTCAAAAACTGAAATCAAACCTTTCCCGAACTGTTGAAAATAACGACGATGAGTTGAACAAAATAAAACAACAAAACGCAGAGCTGGTGCAACAAGTGTCAAAGTTAAGAACAGAATCCATGGAGGAATCTGACGTCTTAAAAAGTAAACTGAACGAAGCACTCAGTGAGAAGAATGCTTTGAAAGTAGAGAATGCAACACTGAATTCACACCTTTCAGTAAGTAAACAGTCAGAGACTAGAGTCGAAGGTTTGATTAGTGAAATGAAAAGCCAAGCGACAGACTTCTCAACGATGGCAACCAACTGGAAGAATGAAGCAAAACAAGCGGAGTCGGAGATATTGGTATTAAGAGAACAGCTGACTCAGTCACAGACGGCAAATGTTCAAACTTCTATTCTCAGCGAACAGTTGGAATCCGCAAACACTGAAAACGCAAATTTGAAATCTCAAAATCAACAACTTGAAAACCAACTCTCACAGTCTGCTTCAGAAGCAGCCCAAAACTCGATTCTGAACTCGCAGATTGGTGAGCTCCGCGCGAAGAATTCAAAGCTCACAGGTCAGGTTACTGCCCTCGAGTCAAAAGTATCTGCGAGTAGTGAGCTGGTTAGTAACTTGAAAAGCGACGTCTGGAAATCCGAAGCTGAAGCATCAGAACTGAAGAATATCAAATCCGAAAAGAAATCTCTGGCGGAGAATGTCAGTAAGTTGGAAGGTCAGTTGGCGTCTTCCACCAGAGAATTAGATGACTTGCGTTCTAATTACGAGACTTTGACAGAAGTTCAACAGCAGAGTCAGATCTCTCAATTGGAAGTATCAGAACTCAAAAATAAGTTATCTGGAGCGGAGAATCAGTTGTCTCTTTTGCAGGACGAACTGGAAGAAAACAAAACCATTTCAGTGAGTGGTCCCCCGCCACCAACTCCTGCAGCAGTCGTAACGCTGATAGAAACTTCATCAGTGGTAGTTAGCAAAGCAGGCAGCAGTGTTACAAACGAATATCCTTCTAAAGACCAAGTTCACGCAAAGCACTATGAAGCAATCATTTCTGCTTTACGTGATCAGGTTAAGGATCTTGAGTGGCAGTTAAATCACATTAAGACTACCTCAGTACTGCCAGTTGTAGAGCGGGTTGTTGTCCCACCAGTTAAGATGATTAATACTCAGAGAGACGTCTCACCTACGAGATCTCCTTCACCACCTTCAATGCATACTCCTCGTACACCTGTCGCAGTGTTGTCAGCGAGACAGAAAGTATCTGCTTACGAGTCACCCATAGCTGCTTTACGCCTTTCACATCTTTCTCAACCACATACACCGCCGCCAGACAATAATCGCACTGTATCCCCTCGTAGAATTCGACCAGTGGCGTGGAGTTCTCCAATGTCACCCAGACCAGTAGTTGCTGTTCCTCAATTTACATATCGTCCTGTTCAGTACATCGATTGAGTATAATGAAAAAGTACCATCCGACTGAGTTGGTAATTTTGATGAAAAAAATGTTTTCTGTTTGTATTGATTTTTTAAAAAGTAAATTATCTCCCACTCTGACCGTACCATGCAATGCGGTTAGTTGTTTTGTACCTCTCCCATCCCATCCTTTCGTATCGTATTAAATCCCCATTATTGTATTGCTTTGTACGTTACTAGATTCATGTTTTGGAATTATTACTTATTGCGTTTACCCTCATTTTCTTTTCTTCAAGTGGTCTCCCTCTGCAGATTATAATTCGCTTACGTCAAGTATCGCAGCTGTTGTAATCATAAGAATATGACATCCATTTTCTCTTTTTTTTTTCCAACAGGGAGGGTTCCGTTTCCAATTTTATTAAAATGACGAGAACCCAACGCCGAGACCTAGGCATTCTGTGTGGGACAGAAGACTTCACTCTGGCTGAAGGAAATATCGAATGTATTGCGATAGGATCTGGATTCTCTGTACTGGGATTAATGGGAGGGAGAATTCAGGGTGTCTCTGTTGCTGTGAAGCAAACCCTATTCAAAGTAGCCTGTGTCTATGGAGGGAGGGTGTGTTTTGTTTTCTTTTTTTTTTTTTCATCTCGAAGACATGTTATACGGGCGAATGAGAATTGTGGCAGCGTAACGTTAGCACCCTTACTTTATAGGCTTGTTTCCGGTTGCGCACAAACAAAAACAAAGTGTGAGAATTATTTAGTGAGGTGCCGATTCTTTTTTTAGATTCGCTTCGGCTGGGAAAACGGCCCAAAACTTTAGTGCAGTTTATCTTTTTGGCACCACACTCAAATAACATTACTGTCATGTCTGACTCACGATCTTCACCACAGCCCTCTGCTTTCACTCCTCAAAGGGAGACCTTTTTTTTTGTTGGTTTTTTTTGAAGTGTACTATAATCCCTGTTCCTAGTTCCTAAACAAAACTAAACCAAACTATTTGTATTGAACTGTGTCCAGATGTCTTGTTCAATTGAACCTGATGACAGATTACGAGAAGTCGCTGTTGTTGAACTCAACTGTACTTCTGTGACGTTGTTGACTGGTCCATGGAGGGGTACTTTTTACCTCCAGTTTCTTATTTTTGATGAAAGCTAACTCTCAGTTGATTTACTCCAATCTAATAAATGGGGCAGTTCGATCGCCTTGCTGCTTTCCACGAAGTTCTTTCCACAGATCCACTCACGAATACTTTCTGTGCAGGTGCCGCACTTTTTCACCACCAGAAGGGCGACTGCTGACTTGTGGGTTTTAGCTTTTGACATGGCTCCCGGTCGCCTTTAGTTTTCGTTTGTTTGAGGGCTTCGTAGTCACCCTTTGCCGGACCCAGCAGCATGAATGAACCACGGGAAGAGGCTTTCTTGTTTGTGGCTTATGCTGCTTGTTATCACTCGCCACTTCTCTCGGGTGTATTTTAAAAAGCCTTCTATGAAATAGGGGACTGGAGTCCTTTAAGTTAAAAAACAAACAAATCAGGTCTGCGAGCTTCACATAATCGAAGGTAGCGAGGCGATAGTTTCGATTGAGATGACGAGTGAAATCGAATCAGCAAATAGAGGTGCAGTTATTTATCAATTCGCAGCACCGAAATTTCAGGGAGCTATGTCAGCACAGGTTCTTCCAAGTACCGGAGGTTCGGTGTTAAAAGCTGCCGTGTGTCAATTGAGTGGTCGGATAGTGACGGCAAGCAAGCACATTGTTTCCGTATTCAGTTTGTCTTCTGAACAGGTAGTCAGTCCAGTACTTGAAGTTCACACACCACTACAGTTGAGCTCTATTGCACTTTGTGATAATATTTTATCATATGGATGTGCTGATGAAATTTGGTGTCTGTCTACTGGAGACAGTCTTGTTCAAAGGAACACAAAGCAGCAGCAGCAACAACGACAACAGCAACAACCTGATAAGCAAACTCCTCTTCGATCTGGTTGGGCTCAGTCCATACTAGACCCTAGTTATGTAAAGGTTAAATTCGCTACTTCTGTGGATGCAGCGATAGATCCATTGCCAGCAGCATCGAGAAAGCGACATCGCCGAGGTAACGAAACCGCTACAAGCAACTCTCACTCTCACACGGAATCCAAAACAGAAACAACGAACCTGCACCAGACAGGGTTTTTATTAAATACGAACTCTATGAGTGTCAAATCAACCAGACAGTCTTCAATATTTGGTCTTTCAACTCAATACCACTACTCTGATGGTTCTGTGAGGTCACTCGGTAAATGGGATTCAGTTAAAAGTTGTTTAGCTGCTCACATCCATCCATCTCACCCGGTGTTCCTATTCGACAGCCCTGCTGACTCTGAGAAGTTATCGTTCGATACATCTGACAGGGATGCGAAGCCTCGATTATTATACAAAAGACGCCTAACAAATAAAAACACTTCTGACACAGCGACCGTCGACGTTCAACAAGACGGGGAATTGCTGTACGCAGCTGTTTTACGTGGGAGTAGGCTGTTGGTTGTGGCACAGTTTAGAGGTTGGATTTGCGATTTGATAACTGGTAGAGAGTTGTGTGTTTACTCATTTACTGGAGAGTGTAAGTTGGCCTGTCACAATTCGATGTATCTGTTTGCAACTATTGAACAAAAACCTGATAGAAGTTCTTCTCCTCCGGGAGATGCTGTTGAAGTTTACCCACTGCAAGTTGCTGATTCGAGGCTCTCTTGTCGGCGAAATAGAGAAATGTTGGTAACAGCGATGCAAACAGTGAAGATACCTCCTTTCCACCCCAACTACATGAGGTGTGCTGAAGATGTTTTATTTGTTTTATTCGAATCTGGGACTGCGTATGACACCACAGAACACGTTGATTCACACACCGGAGGGATTACTGGCATTCCGACTGCTAACTTCTATCTGAGTGGTGTTGAAAGTCAACAGTCGTGGTCCCCCAGCCTCCCATCATTTCGTGAAAGCCGAATGAGGGCAACTAGTGGAGGAAGTTCTTCTGCAACCTCATCAGTAATTCACAATATCATTCATCGTTCTCAGAGTAATGTTTCTAATGGAGCTCATCCTAATTGGTTGAAATACAACGCAACGTATTTAAAAATAGCAACTCCTCCCGAAGCTCTACAAGAAGTTCTCAAAGAACACCGTCGGTGCCAAATCTGGGATGAGAGTGCAGCTACTCAGCTACTCGACGACGCTCATCAATTAATCCATTCGCACGTCGAATACTTAAAAGGTTCAACTGGAGGTCTAATGGGAGGAGATGAGCTCTGTGTAGATCAGCAAGTCTTTTCTAATCAGCTGCACCTCTACAACACGTTGACTCTCGAAGAGAGTGTTGCTACAATGCTAGCAGATCTTTACCTCAGAGTTGAGGTGTCTTTAGCGAACACTTCAACTCAAAAACAACACACATCTCCACGCAATGCGGGAAGTCGTAATAGTACACCAACTGCTACTAGTGAATTACTTTTTAATGCCGTAGCCGGATCTCATATGTCCGGTGGTTCTATTGATGGCGCTAGTGAGTATAGGTTTGTATTGTAGTCTTTCTATTTCATACCGAAAACAGTGAAGTAAATATGAGCGAGATTCCGCGGTCCACTCTAACTTTTCCTTTATCAAGGCGGCCAGATGATTGCTTTTGCTCCATGCAACAGGAAGGAGTGAAGGGAATCTATCGCGGAGTTGGATCTCCAATAGCAGGAGCCAATGCAACGTTATTTTGGGCCTACGGATTAGCCCAGAGAACTGTGAAAGATTCTTATGGAATGGGTGAGAAGGACGAATTATCACTACTACAGCATTGTCTGTGTGGATCTGCTTCTGGTATAGCTGTCTATTGTACGGCTTTGCTCTTGACACGATATGTATCTTGGGATTGTTTCTTCTATTTCTGTTTCCCACTCTTCTAGCAGCGTCGAACTTGACTGTTCTACGTTTTACGTTCAAGAACTTCTTCGAAGTAGAAGAAAGTCTCGTGTACCTTCCGCGTGAGTCATTTCAAAATGCCGATCCGTTTTTTATCGGTCTTTCGGCGCCTGTTGGCTCTTTCCTTTTGAGATTACAAATTTTTATTTTATCACAAAATCAACACAGCGTGTTTTCCAGTAGCTACGGCGAAGTTGGGGGAGTTACGGGGCAGTGGGACGAGCCAGTTGGTGAAGCAAGAGACGGATCTCAAGGTGAAGGTGTTGAAAAGGGGTCGCGTGACCGTCGGGATATGCGTCGAAATCCGCAGACTGGGAACGCTGCGAGTCTGCAGAATCAAATCGTCCCAAGTACCTCCTCATCTTGGTTATACTACAGCATGTCTGATAGGAGTTTAAAACAAGTCTGTTTGATGCTACGAAAACATCCTTGGGCTCTTTTAAGTTATTTAGACATCATTTTGTTTTCAAAGTCTCGACCGAAGGGATTATCTGCTTCAGTTGATTTCATTGGCCAGCCATTAGTGTCTGAGGAGTTGGGAAATACTTTACTATCACTGTACGCGAGGTTTGCCCCTCACAGACTGTGCGCTGTGGTGTGGGACAGTTGGTTGGGAAGGGCAAAGGGAGGAACTGCGTGTTTTACTGCTGGAAAAGCTGCGAGGTTGCTGAGGGAAGCATCTCGAAGACACCAATCATCACCATCACAAACTAGAAGGTACTCTTTAGACTACGGAACCTCGAGAGCTACTTCTATTCGAACTCGATCACTCGATGGAAGTGAACTCGATGAGGGAGACCAGTCACCTGGAGGATCTGTTACAAGTTGGCCTTGCACTTCTCCTCGTGAGAATTTTGTTATGGGTCTGCTCCTGCTAGAAGATGGCAACGTGTCTGGATGTGTTGAAGTCTGGTCTGCTGTTGACGGGACAGTTCTTACAGAACTCGCGTCATCATCTCGACATCTTTGGGAACCTGATGTGAAGCAAAGTGATCAAGACGAAGATCCTTTATCTTTTATTACGAATCCGAAAATAACAGAATCCTCTACTCCAAGTAGCCCTCAAGACACTAGTCGGCAACAGACTACGATGGGAACCTTGTTCGCGCATTTCTTTCCATGGCTTTTGGTACCTGCATTGATTGAGGCAAGAAATCATTTCTCTATTCCAGTTACGTCAGCTCTCAGGTTAATAAAACTGATGAATCACCGACAGGGATTAGCCGTCACTCATTTCCTTTCATCAATTATTCCTCCTCCTCCTCCTCCTCCTTCTGTTAATAATTCGACAGCATCTCCTCGATCAAGGAAGCGTCGTGTGACTTCGAGTACGATTGCTGGAGTGCTTGCAGTCCACTTGCTTAAAGAATTGGTGTGTATTACTTTTGAGTAAAGGAAGTGTTGAGTAATTTCAAGATAAGTTAATAAAATTAACAACAGGTAACATACTCATCTCGTTGTGAGAAGTACATGGTATCACAAGCCCATCAGTTGGAAGTAACGAATGATCTCGATGACGAGGAATTTGATGACTCTCTCGTATTCTGTCACATGACAGGACACGATAACTTTGGTATGCTCTTCTTGGTTCCCTTACAATTCAGACGACACTTGTTGGGTAAATACAAAACTAAAAACAGTAAGTCCTCAGGTGAATATTGTCGACGAAGATGAAGAGTTGCCTGATGTTCCTTTAGAAACCGACACAAGCAGGCTGGCTGAGATAACTCTGACACGATTTCGGGAGGAAGTTGAATCCTTGGACGCCTACCGTCAGCCAGCTGGTGTCGGAATTCGAAAGCTTCAAGTACCTGGTTGGGTACGAGGAATATCCTGGGGATGTGATCTACAGGGTGATGTCTTCCACACGTCTTTGACAACTGTTGGACACGAACACTTTGCATCAGCGATGCAGCACTCTCTGCATTTGTATCAGGGATTGCTGTGGAATTATCCAATTCCTGAAGGACTCACTGATGCATTACTTTCAGCTTTAAAAGAATCAAAAAGTAAATTATGTATCGAAGGTCTTGTTAGTTTGCTATCAATCGTTCACATTAAATCTGGTGATGTTCAACAAGCACTTGAGACGTTGGAACCTCAAGTGACAGCACCTCAGTTATTGTCATTCGCGTTGGAACACTGCGGCTCCTCTCCAGATCTTTGGAAGAATTTGATTACTCGACTTGCCAGCTTAGACAGACGAGAAGCCCTTACGCTTATTTTATCTAAAATATGCACTCTGTTTCCACTCAAAGTATTCGCTTCAATGCTCCCAAAGGATGGGAGTACCCGTTATTTCCTTCCATTCATCGCAAGGGCTGTAGACTCTGAGAAGGCGTTGAAGGCTCAAGTACTAACAGCTGCAGCTGTTGCTTCGACGTGAAGATTTCGACTAATTCGAATCTATCTTTTTTGAGTAGCTGTCTGCTCACATCTCTTATCCGATTCACGTTATGTTTTTGACCGAGTCGTTGCCTTCGTTCATTTGGTTAGTTTTGTTATCGTAGGCTCCTCTGTGAGTGAGTTTCAAGATCAGATTCTCTTTGTTACTTTTCTTCACACAGCTGCACGGCCTACTCCGTCGTCTTTGCTGCGAATAATGAGCTGCTGTTGAATTGTATTTTATTATTACTATCTCCCCATTCACAGGCAACACAGTCAGCTGAAAGTAGTCAGAACGGATGTTTAATAACTTCGTCCCTCCAAAACGAACAGAACGAGAGAGCGATGGACCATCTTTTGGGATGCTTTTGTGCACTTCTGGAAAGGATGGTTTTGGGATGAGGGGGAGTGATTTCGGACTTGTACACAACATGCAGCAGCAGCAACAACAGTTTAGCAACCCGCTGCCTGCGATATCTGATTCCGTCAAAAATCAAAACTACGAGTTGGCTCTAACTCAATTAAATGACGCGATAAATGAAAATAACGACCCCATATTATACTACCACAGATCTGTTGTGTTTGGATATCTCAACAGATGGGATGAATCATTTTCTGATGCCGGCAGAGCCTAAGTTGGAATAAAGTTATTGTAATTTTGGTGATTCTTCTTTTTTTTTTTTTTTTTGTAGTCTACCCTGCGAAATTCTCCTGTCAGGCAACATGTTCAACAATGATATCAAAGAATGCTCGCAGGGTACCGATTCCTCGAGTTCAGACGTTGGAACGGATACTAAAAAACAAAGAGAAGAAGGTGGAGGATGTGATTAATTTTATAGGAAACGACACGAAGCTTTTTAAAGATTTTATGGTTCAAACTTTCCTTGACAAATGCATCGCTGAACATCACACGTCTGGAGTCAAGTGGTTGGCCGCAATGGAAGTAACAAAAGGAGAAATGAGAGAACAATTATTTTGGTACAAAGTGCTGGCCTGTCATCTACAGAAGGGAATTAGGGGAAAGAGGATTCCGTTTGAGATTATGAAATTTATAAAGTTGGATGACAACATGATTCTTTTATTATTAGATTTGTGGTGTAAGTCTGATGACTGCGATACCCTGATCGATGTTTTAACTAATTTTGAACTTATTTTTAATGCAATCCTCACTAACGACATTGTGATGAGAGTCTCTTGTTCACAACACCTGTCGACAAAGTCTTGGCTGAGACTTCTGTCTGTGTGGAAAACACTGACATCGTCTCCTCCACCAGAGACCATTCTGGTCCAACTTCTGTATGACTACGACAACGCTGAGGAATTAATTTGTTGCTGGGAATCATGCTGGGGTCCGGTGTCGTTGAAAACAATAAATACGATTATACTATTCATGAAGCCTCATTCTGTCGTCTGGCTTGCTGACCAACACAAGGAAGATTCTTTATTTATAAAAGCCCAGAGAGAACTGTTTGTTAATATCGACTTCAATAAATTTAGTGAAATCATTATGGAGGCGCCTCGTACTCTGGAATTCCGTCAACTGCTGTTACACTTTTATGCTGCCACGGCCTCGTTGGAGAGTATAGCGGATGAGCTTGAACGATCAACAAACCCAGAAATATTCTTTTCAACGCAGCTCGTTGAGTTGGTTCACATTGCAGCTCGCGATGCAGTGTTTCTTCCTTGCGAGGAAGACACACTTCGTTACATAACAGCAATCGATAACATTCACACTCCTGTTTTATATTCTGTTACTCCAATGTCTCTAAATGCTTTGTTGTCATCCATAAGCACTCCTTTGTGTTATCAAGTTCCCGTGACAAGTACGTACGTTTAAATAATGCAGCCTAGGCCAGAAGATGTTTATTTAGTTTTTTTCCCCTCTTTTTTTTCTTTACTAATTACGTTGCAATTTTTTATCCACCCAATCAGATGCAAAAAAAATCACACGTAAAAGCGACAAATCCACGTTTCCTTTCGATGTTGTTTTGTATATTTTGTAAGTTAAGGAGAGAAGTAATATGAAAATGTTTTGATGGACCACTTTATTTATTAGCATCCCACAGCATGTAGTAACTCCAAACAATGCAGGTTTTGTGACGTGTCCAGATTTGTGTTGACAGTGGCCGGCTGGGGAGTAGGATGTCAATCTGGAGTTCTCGTTGCTGGTGATACCCTTCGCGATACTGAGTGGCTTGCAGATCATGTAGTGGGTGCACAACAGAGTTACCACTCAGTAAATCGGTTCACAAATCACTACTCTTGACCTTAAGTAGTGGTGCTAAGGTAAACCCGCACTAGAGATACCTGTACAGGCTTGACTTCGTTTGCTCAAAGTTAGTTATTTTTTTGTTTTTCTGAATTTCTGCGTAGTTCAAAGTCCCTGACTAACATGGACTTGTCTTCCTTGAGTGAAGTTACGAGAGTTGCGCTCTCTTAGGCGTTCTACTACCTTTTTCCAAGACAGTGCCGCCCTTCTTAAGGGGACTGTGTGCGCCTTCAGCACGCGTAAGAGCGAGCCAATAGCAGGTGTGATGTAGCGATAACTTTATTAGTAAAGCATGAATGTTTTCCGTTTACTTATCCCTATTTTTTAATCTCACTTTTCTATACTAAAATTAATAATACTAACTTCAGTCCAACACCAGCTCAGCATCAAATGCTCAACAAAGCCGCCTGGTTCAGGCATATTGAAATTGTTGAGGCCGCAGATATAATATATTTTTTTGTCTTTCAGTAAATTACAAAAAAAAAGAAGAAAACAACAATGCAAGTTTTTGTGACGTGTCCGGGTTTTGGACTCCCAGCGGTGTCAGTCACAGTTGGTGCTGATTCTGTTGTGAGCGACGTGTTGAAGGCAGCGACTGACGAGTGGGATGTCGATCCAGATATAGTGGGTGATTGGATAGTGGCTTGGGTTATCTGTTGTTACCTTTGGAAATATTTTATAAATCATTCACAACAGGTTTATCGATATGTGCTACAATTCTACTTATTAAGAGATGAGAAACTCGTATTTTTGTCATATAACAGGTTGTTTGTTAAACATCATGGATGTAGGTTGGGACTAAATAGTGCAACAAAAAAAAGAAGTTTTTTTTGAAGAACTATGTTTTAAACATTTATTAATCTCATCATACTCCAAGCCATTCATCATCACATTTCGTAGGTTACTCAGGCGAGTTAATATGCAACTTTCGGTTACGTTCCCAGACACTGGATTTCCTGACGTTGTTTTCACAGCTTCTGGAGAGTCGCTCGTGAAGGATGCATTGCGGGTTGCAGCTGATGAGTGGGGTACCGATGCTGACTTTCTTGAGCTCTCTTTCGCAGGATCGCGGCTTCGAGCAGGTAGTCGACTGGTGTCGTACGGAGTGGAGGACGGCTCGCTGTTGGATGCATCGGTGGTGCGCTTGTTTGGATTGGAATTTTTGACAGATTCTGCAAAGAGAGCGAAGGCATTCCTACGAGGAAAACGGGATCAGGACGGGTTTTTCTGCCTTGATACTCCCACATTCGCTGTGGATGGCTGTCTTCAGTTTAACAACCATGATGAGTGGTTCTCGAATGATGTTACGAACATCTCATTCAGTAACTCTGAACCCTCAGTCACGACCGTTTCAGATGATTTCTTATCCTCATCTCGTAAGATTATAAGAGTCAGTCTGCCTGGTCTTCAATACGTCACATCTGTTGGTAGTGCTTTCCTCAAAAATTGCAATTCACTGACATCCGTAGACTTATCAAGTCTCAGCAATGTTTCAGTTGTTGGAAACTTTTTTCTATTTAATTGTTCATCCCTCACATCTCTGGACTTATCAAGTCTCAGCAATCTTTCAACTGTGGGAGACTCTTTTCTATTTAATTGTTCATCCCTCACATCTCTGGACTTATCAAGTCTCAGCAATCTTTCAACTGTGGGAGGCTCTTTTCTATCTTATTGTTCATCCCTCACATCTCTGGACTTATCAAGTCTCAGCAATCTTTCAACTGTGGGAGACGATTTTCTAAATGATTGTTCATCCCTCACAAATCTGGACTTATCAAGTCTCAGCAATCTTTCAACTGTGGGAGACTCTTTTCTATTTAATTGTTCATCCCTCACATCTCTGGACTTATCAAGTCTCAGCAATCTTTCAACTGTGGGAGACTCTTTTCTATTTAATTGTTCATCCCTCACATCTCTGGACTTATCAAGTCTCAGCAATCTTTCAACTGTGGGAGACTCTTTTCTATTTAATTGTTCATCCCTCACATCTCTGGACTTATCAAGTCTCAGCAATCTTTCAACTGTGGGAGACTCTTTTCTATTTAATTGTTCATCACTTACTTCCTTGGATTTAACCCTCGTGAATGTGGAATCCGTTGGAAGTAATTTCTTAAAAGGTTGCTCATCCATTAAGAGAGATAAACTGCATACGAGCATAGCGAATTTGAAATGACAGAAATCATAAATGTTGTTTTTAGTGTGTGCGTTGTTCCCCTTGTTTTATTTGAAGGTATTTAATTTATCTTTTATTTTTTCAGAAAGAAGATGTTCTCTCACACACTCTTAAAACCACGGCAAGGTTACAGCGGGTGATTGGATATGTGGCTTGGGTTATCTGGTGTTACATTTGGAAATATTTTATAAATCATTCACAACAGGTTTATCGATATGTGCTACAATGGACTTTGACCACGAGGCGTCGTCGGTCATGCCATCAGCGAAGATCCGGCGGAAGTTGGCGGCGGTGGACTTGTCATCTGTGACGGCGAGTCAGTTGGAGTCGATGGCTGGTCTCCGGGGAAATACTGGTATGCCTTGAAGTTCTTGCGGAGGTTGTCGAACGGCTTGAACCCAGGCTGATGCGAACGCGAAGGTTGGGATATTGAAGCAGGAGATCAAGGAGTTGGAGAAGGAGCAGGTGGCGATCCGATTCACGGAGGGAGCCCATGTCGGGATATCTGATGAGAAGCAGTCATACCTCATGACACGGAACGAGCAGAACATCGCAAAAGCCGAGGCCCGACTACTTATTCTGACAAAAGGTGAGGATGTAGCGACGAAGCTGGCAGGACTCCGTGGAAAAGTGCCTACTGAAACAACACCACCAACACGAGAGCTGCAGCAATTAATAATATCGAGCTCCCCTGATGTAAGATCTACTTTAAGAGCTTCGGATGCAGGGAAATCTGCAAACAGTACCGAAAGCCAGGCAGTTAATGAAATTTTTAAGCAACTCATGTTAAATGACAAGTGGATGCCTTTTTCTAGTGTGCCAAGAAGTGAACCAACCGAAAAGGTTGTACCCAGACGTTGCTTTGGAGAAGGGTTGTATGCAGAGGAGTGCGGGTCTAACCAGGACTTCAAGTGCACCAGAGAATTCAGCACCCCCTCAGGAACTAAAAGATCGGTATCTGGTATTCCCGATTATTACGTGTGCACTTCCATCAGCTTCAACCGTTTGAAACCAGCTCCAGGTTGCGGCCTTGGTGCCTTGCGTGAATCACGCAATAAGCTCAGGATTGTATTAGTTGAGGTAGATTCAGGAAACAAAGGCGCCGAGAAAGCTATGGAGCAGCTTGCAGTAACCATGTGGTGTTACAATGCACAACGGGAATCCAAGTGTCCCCTCTACGGGATTGTGTTTGCAAATCGTGGGTTGATATACCCGCTGAAGCTAACCACCGACAGAGAAGGACGCGAACAGATCCACACTGATGGATGTTTATCATCAGTTTACCTTGGTAAATTATGTTGTGCTATGCTCAGCAAAGAAAACGGAGAGAGTGAATGTTGGGACCTTGATGAAAAGATTGCATCACCAACGAAGCGAAGGTTGAAGCGGAGAAAGTAACGTTGAAAGTCCTTTAGTTCAAGTATGCTGTACCACAGCTATCTCTCATTCTTGCCTGATATTAACTTACTGCCAAGAAGAGAAGCACAATGAAAAAAAGAGATTCTCCATGACCAGTGTGTGCGCTGACTTTTCGTTTTAAATACTGCTATGCATGTGCGTTAACCATTTTGCCTTGCGCCTCCACTAGGTTAGTTAACCTATAGATATTTCTTTTTGCACCTTCTAAGTGACCTTAATTAAAGGTAAGTCTTCTTGGGCCTGTGAGCTTTCTAATAATATTTTAGTCCCAAACACAGGTACAGATAAGACATGTTGGAGCCTGTCTAGTGGATTTAGGTTAGTTGGATCGAGCGCTTAACACAATCTTTATCGGGATTCCCTTGGGAATCTCTACAGTCCCTTTCAGCCGCATGGGAAGTGCCCGATCCGCGATCCACTTTTTTTCTCTTCCAGCCAAACAAAACATGTCAGACTATAGCTTGAAGATTGTTAAGGAGTTTCAGGCTGATGCGAACGCGAAGGTTGGGATATTGAAGCAGGAGATCAAGGAGTTGGAGAAGGAGCAGGTGGCGATCCGATTCACGGAGGGAGCCCATGTCGGGATATCTGATGAGAAGCAGTCATACCTCATGACACGGAACGAGCAGAACATCGCAAAAGCCGAGGCCCGACTACTTATTCTGACAAAAGGTGAGGATGTAGCGACGAAGCTGGCAGGACTCCGTGGAAAAGTGCCTACTGAAACAACACCACCAACACGAGAGCTGATGATATCGAGCTCCCCTGATGTACATGGCCTTTAAGTGCAAACCCGCAAACCAACACTCAGACTGTTTCATTGTACTCATTTATTCAGGCTAGGAAGGGTCTTAACGCAGAGCGTTTTGAAAAAATGCCGGATCATTATTATGATTTTTCGGTGCCCGGTTCGGTCCGAGAGATAGACATGCCCGACCGGGAACAGGTCGGAGGGGTCGTGTCTCTTGGGGGCTTTCCGATGCCTGTTCTTTTCTTCTTTGGATTGTTTTGTTGTTGGTATTGCTCTCCTTTGAAATTGTCAATTTCTTGGGTTTGTTTGCCGGCATGAGTAGCGGAGAAAAAAGGAAGTTTCAGCTTGCGCAGCAGCTGTTTGCGGCTTGTGTTTTTCATGTTTGTTGTCGTTAAATGAATTCTGTTGTTGTTTGAAAAAACAGCAGAACCCAACAAAAAAAAAGCAAAACCAAAAACCAAAAAAAAAAAAAAAAAAAAAAAAAATAATAATAATAATAAGCGACCTTTGTATACCAACTTCCCTTTAACCCAATTAATATGTGCGTATAATTATTCAAAAAAAAAAAAAAGAAACAAAAACGATCAACTCGCAAACCCGCAAATTTGCGGGTTTGCGAAATAATGATAAGAGAAACAGTGAAATGATAATTCTGAAATAAAGACAAGAGAACAGAAATAATACTTAAACAACGTTTAACGTAGATCAACGAAAAGTTAAATATTATAAGAGTATATCGTACTTCACTTGCCTTTTGTGCAGTTCCCAGTCTGAGTGTTGGGAACCGCTCGGCATTCTCAGTGAAGTACTGTTGAAAAGGAAAAGTCATAAAGGAGAGTCTGATAAAAACAATCACACGAATTAACCACATAACAAGATACTAGCATCATAAGCCTCATGTCGTCTTAGCTTTCCCATTTTCTCAGCTGAAGAAAATGATGATGAGAAAGACAAAGGAGAACCAAGTTAACACGAAGCAACTCATTCATGAAGGGTAATGGGAAAACGGCACCGCACCAATTTTATCATACGATAAACCAAAATAAAATAAAATAATGTTAATGGGGAAGTCATAAAAAATGAAGCCTATACATCAGTCGATTGATGTAAGTACGTTAAAAAGTCATTGAAAAACAAGGTTCGTAATAGCAATAACACGCACGCAGACTGACCACTTAATGTACACTCCAAAACCAAATTAATGCGGTTTATGCAACTAGCCAGCAGTAAGATCTTCACCAACAGCATTGAAAAAACGGGGTAATGAAATAAGCTGGACATTACGTATATATTTGTATACCGTTGATCTTAGGTAGTATGCTTAATGTAATTAGGTAATTAGCCTTCCTATACTGTATGCACCTGGGAAAGAGAAGTATACTTAATTGAATGAACATGCAGTTAACAAGTCTGAGATCCGCAAACCCGCAAACCCGCAAACCCGCAAACCCGCAAACCCGCAAACCCGCAAACCCGCAAACCCGCAAACCCGCAAACCCGCAAACCCGCAAACCCGCAAACCCGCAAACCCGCAAACCCGCAAACCCGCAAACCCGCAAACCCGCAAACCCGCAAACCCGCAAACCCGCAAACCCGCAAACCCGCAAACCCGCAAACCCGCAAACCCGCAAACCCGCAAACCCGCAAACCCGCAAACCCGCAAACCCGCAAACCCGCAAACCCGCAAACCCGCAAACCCGCAAACCCGCAAACCCGCAAACCCGCAAACCCGCAAACCCGCAAACCCGCAAACCCGCAAACCCGCAAACCCGCAAACCCGCAAACCCGCAAACCCGCAAACCCGCAAACCCGCAAACCCGCAAACCCGCAAACCCGCAAACCCGCAAACCCGCAAACCCGCAAACCCGCAAACCCGCAAACCCGCAAACCCGCAAACCCGCAAACCCGCAAACCCGCAAACCCGCAAACCCGCAAACCCGCAAACCCGCAAACCCGCAAACCCGCAAACCCGCAAACCCGCAAACCCGCAAACCCGCAAACCCGCAAACCCGCAAACCCGCAAACCCGCAAACCCGCAAACCCGCAAACCCGCAAACCCGCAAACCCGCAAACCCGCAAACCCGCAAACCCGCAAACCCGCAAACCCGCAAACCCGCAAACCCGCAAACCCGCAAACCCGCAAACCCGCAAACCCGCAAACCCGCAAACCCGCAAACCCGCAAACCCGCAAACCCGCAAACCCGCAAACCCGCAAACCCGCAAACCCGCAAACCCGCAAACCCGCAAACCCGCAAACCCGCAAACCCGCAAACCCGCAAACCCGCAAACCCGCAAACCCGCAAACCCGCAAACCCGCAAACCCGCAAACCCGCAAACCCGCAAACCCGCAAACCCGCAAACCCGCAAACCCGCAAACCCGCAAACCCGCAAACCCGCAAACCCGCAAACCCGCAAACCCGCAAACCCGCAAACCCGCAAACCCGCAAACCCGCAAACCCGCAAACCCGCAAACCCGCAAACCCGCAAACCCGCAAACCCGCAAACCCGCAAACCCGCAAACCCGCAAACCCGCAAACCCGCAAACCCGCAAACCCGCAAACCCGCAAACCCGCAAACCCGCAAACCCGCAAACCCGCAAACCCGCAAACCCGCAAACCCGCAAACCCGCAAACCCGCAAACCCGCAAACCCGCAAACCCGCAAACCCGCAAACCCGCAAACCCGCAAACCCGCAAACCCGCAAACCCGCAAACCCGCAAACCCGCAAACCCGCAAACCCGCAAACCCGCAAACCCGCAAACCCGCAAACCCGCAAACCCGCAAACCCGCAAACCCGCAAACCCGCAAACCCGCAAACCCGCAAACCCGCAAACCCGCAAACCCGCAAACCCGCAAACCCGCAAACCCGCAAACCCGCAAACCCGCAAACCCGCAAACCCGCAAACCCGCAAACCCGCAAACCCGCAAACCCGCAAACCCGCAAACCCGCAAACCCGCAAACCCGCAAACCCGCAAACCCGCAAACCCGCAAACCCGCAAACCCGCAAACCCGCAAACCCGCAAACCCGCAAACCCGCAAACCCGCAAACCCGCAAACCCGCAAACCCGCAAACCCGCAAACCCGCAAACCCGCAAACCCGCAAACCCGCAAACCCGCAAACCCGCAAACCCGCAAACCCGCAAACCCGCAAACCCGCAAACCCGCAAACCCGCAAACCCGCAAACCCGCAAACCCGCAAACCCGCAAACCCGCAAACCCGCAAACCCGCAAACCCGCAAACCCGCAAACCCGCAAACCCGCAAACCCGCAAACCCGCAAACCCGCAAACCCGCAAACCCGCAAACCCGCAAACCCGCAAACCCGCAAACCCGCAAACCCGCAAACCCGCAAACCCGCAAACCCGCAAACCCGCAAACCCGCAAACCCGCAAACCCGCAAACCCGCAAACCCGCAAACCCGCAAACCCGCAAACCCGCAAACCCGCAAACCCGCAAACCCGCAAACCCGCAAACCCGCAAACCCGCAAACCCGCAAACCCGCAAACCCGCAAACCCGCAAACCCGCAAACCCGCAAACCCGCAAACCCGCAAACCCGCAAACCCGCAAACCCGCAAACCCGCAAACCCGCAAACCCGCAAACCCGCAAACCCGCAAACCCGCAAACCCGCAAACCCGCAAACCCGCAAACCCGCAAACCCGCAAACCCGCAAACCCGCAAACCCGCAAACCCGCAAACCCGCAAACCCGCAAACCCGCAAACCCGCAAACCCGCAAACCCGCAAACCCGCAAACCCGCAAACCCGCAAACCCGCAAACCCGCAAACCCGCAAACCCGCAAACCCGCAAACCCGCAAACCCGCAAACCCGCAAACCCGCAAACCCGCAAACCCGCAAACCCGCAAACCCGCAAACCCGCAAACCCGCAAACCCGCAAACCCGCAAACCCGCAAACCCGCAAACCCGCAAACCCGCAAACCCGCAAACCCGCAAACCCGCAAACCCGCAAACCCGCAAACCCGCAAACCCGCAAACCCGCAAACCCGCAAACCCGCAAACCCGCAAACCCGCAAACCCGCAAACCCGCAAACCCGCAAACCCGCAAACCCGCAAACCCGCAAACCCGCAAACCCGCAAACCCGCAAACCCGCAAACCCGCAAACCCGCAAACCCGCAAACCCGCAAACCCGCAAACCCGCAAACCCGCAAACCCGCAAACCCGCAAACCCGCAAACCCGCAAACCCGCAAACCCGCAAACCCGCAAACCCGCAAACCCGCAAACCCGCAAACCCGCAAACCCGCAAACCCGCAAACCCGCAAACCCGCAAACCCGCAAACCCGCAAACCCGCAAACCCGCAAACCCGCAAACCCGCAAACCCGCAAACCCGCAAACCCGCAAACCCGCAAACCCGCAAACCCGCAAACCCGCAAACCCGCAAACCCGCAAACCCGCAAACCCGCAAACCCGCAAACCCGCAAACCCGCAAACCCGCAAACCCGCAAACCCGCAAACCCGCAAACCCGCAAACCCGCAAACCCGCAAACCCGCAAACCCGCAAACCCGCAAACCCGCAAACCCGCAAACCCGCAAACCCGCAAACCCGCAAACCCGCAAACCCGCAAACCCGCAAACCCGCAAACCCGCAAACCCGCAAACCCGCAAACCCGCAAACCCGCAAACCCGCAAACCCGCAAACCCGCAAACCCGCAAACCCGCAAACCCGCAAACCCGCAAACCCGCAAACCCGCAAACCCGCAAACCCGCAAACCCGCAAACCCGCAAACCCGCAAACCCGCAAACCCGCAAACCCGCAAACCCGCAAACCCGCAAACCCGCAAACCCGCAAACCCGCAAACCCGCAAACCCGCAAACCCGCAAACCCGCAAACCCGCAAACCCGCAAACCCGCAAACCCGCAAACCCGCAAACCCGCAAACCCGCAAACCCGCAAACCCGCAAACCCGCAAACCCGCAAACCCGCAAACCCGCAAACCCGCAAACCCGCAAACCCGCAAACCCGCAAACCCGCAAACCCGCAAACCCGCAAACCCGCAAACCCGCAAACCCGCAAACCCGCAAACCCGCAAACCCGCAAACCCGCAAACCCGCAAACCCGCAAACCCGCAAACCCGCAAACCCGCAAACCCGCAAACCCGCAAACCCGCAAACCCGCAAACCCGCAAACCCGCAAACCCGCAAACCCGCAAACCCGCAAACCCGCAAACCCGCAAACCCGCAAACCCGCAAACCCGCAAACCCGCAAACCCGCAAACCCGCAAACCCGCAAACCCGCAAACCCGCAAACCCGCAAACCCGCAAACCCGCAAACCCGCAAACCCGCAAACCCGCAAACCCGCAAACCCGCAAACCCGCAAACCCGCAAACCCGCAAACCCGCAAACCCGCAAACCCGCAAACCCGCAAACCCGCAAACCCGCAAACCCGCAAACCCGCAAACCCGCAAACCCGCAAACCCGCAAACCCGCAAACCCGCAAACCCGCAAACCCGCAAACCCGCAAACCCGCAAACCCGCAAACCCGCAAACCCGCAAACCCGCAAACCCGCAAACCCGCAAACCCGCAAACCCGCAAACCCGCAAACCCGCAAACCCGCAAACCCGCAAACCCGCAAACCCGCAAACCCGCAAACCCGCAAACCCGCAAACCCGCAAACCCGCAAACCCGCAAACCCGCAAACCCGCAAACCCGCAAACCCGCAAACCCGCAAACCCGCAAACCCGCAAACCCGCAAACCCGCAAACCCGCAAACCCGCAAACCCGCAAACCCGCAAACCCGCAAACCCGCAAACCCGCAAACCCGCAAACCCGCAAACCCGCAAACCCGCAAACCCGCAAACCCGCAAACCCGCAAACCCGCAAACCCGCAAACCCGCAAACCCGCAAACCCGCAAACCCGCAAACCCGCAAACCCGCAAACCCGCAAACCCGCAAACCCGCAAACCCGCAAACCCGCAAACCCGCAAACCCGCAAACCCGCAAACCCGCAAACCCGCAAACCCGCAAACCCGCAAACCCGCAAACCCGCAAACCCGCAAACCCGCAAACCCGCAAACCCGCAAACCCGCAAACCCGCAAACCCGCAAACCCGCAAACCCGCAAACCCGCAAACCCGCAAACCCGCAAACCCGCAAACCCGCAAACCCGCAAACCCGCAAACCCGCAAACCCGCAAACCCGCAAACCCGCAAACCCGCAAACCCGCAAACCCGCAAACCCGCAAACCCGCAAACCCGCAAACCCGCAAACCCGCAAACCCGCAAACCCGCAAACCCGCAAACCCGCAAACCCGCAAACCCGCAAACCCGCAAACCCGCAAACCCGCAAACCCGCAAACCCGCAAACCCGCAAACCCGCAAACCCGCAAACCCGCAAACCCGCAAACCCGCAAACCCGCAAACCCGCAAACCCGCAAACCCGCAAACCCGCAAACCCGCAAACCCGCAAACCCGCAAACCCGCAAACCCGCAAACCCGCAAACCCGCAAACCCGCAAACCCGCAAACCCGCAAACCCGCAAACCCGCAAACCCGCAAACCCGCAAACCCGCAAACCCGCAAACCCGCAAACCCGCAAACCCGCAAACCCGCAAACCCGCAAACCCGCAAACCCGCAAACCCGCAAACCCGCAAACCCGCAAACCCGCAAACCCGCAAACCCGCAAACCCGCAAACCCGCAAACCCGCAAACCCGCAAACCCGCAAACCCGCAAACCCGCAAACCCGCAAACCCGCAAACCCGCAAACCCGCAAACCCGCAAACCCGCAAACCCGCAAACCCGCAAACCCGCAAACCCGCAAACCCGCAAACCCGCAAACCCGCAAACCCGCAAACCCGCAAACCCGCAAACCCGCAAACCCGCAAACCCGCAAACCCGCAAACCCGCAAACCCGCAAACCCGCAAACCCGCAAACCCGCAAACCCGCAAACCCGCAAACCCGCAAACCCGCAAACCCGCAAACCCGCAAACCCGCAAACCCGCAAACCCGCAAACCCGCAAACCCGCAAACCCGCAAACCCGCAAACCCGCAAACCCGCAAACCCGCAAACCCGCAAACCCGCAAACCCGCAAACCCGCAAACCCGCAAACCCGCAAACCCGCAAACCCGCAAACCCGCAAACCCGCAAACCCGCAAACCCGCAAACCCGCAAACCCGCAAACCCGCAAACCCGCAAACCCGCAAACCCGCAAACCCGCAAACCCGCAAACCCGCAAACCCGCAAACCCGCAAACCCGCAAACCCGCAAACCCGCAAACCCGCAAACCCGCAAACCCGCAAACCCGCAAACCCGCAAACCCGCAAACCCGCAAACCCGCAAACCCGCAAACCCGCAAACCCGCAAACCCGCAAACCCGCAAACCCGCAAACCCGCAAACCCGCAAACCCGCAAACCCGCAAACCCGCAAACCCGCAAACCCGCAAACCCGCAAACCCGCAAACCCGCAAACCCGCAAACCCGCAAACCCGCAAACCCGCAAACCCGCAAACCCGCAAACCCGCAAACCCGCAAACCCGCAAACCCGCAAACCCGCAAACCCGCAAACCCGCAAACCCGCAAACCCGCAAACCCGCAAACCCGCAAACCCGCAAACCCGCAAACCCGCAAACCCGCAAACCCGCAAACCCGCAAACCCGCAAACCCGCAAACCCGCAAACCCGCAAACCCGCAAACCCGCAAACCCGCAAACCCGCAAACCCGCAAACCCGCAAACCCGCAAACCCGCAAACCCGCAAACCCGCAAACCCGCAAACCCGCAAACCCGCAAACCCGCAAACCCGCAAACCCGCAAACCCGCAAACCCGCAAACCCGCAAACCCGCAAACCCGCAAACCCGCAAACCCGCAAACCCGCAAACCCGCAAACCCGCAAACCCGCAAACCCGCAAACCCGCAAACCCGCAAACCCGCAAACCCGCAAACCCGCAAACCCGCAAACCCGCAAACCCGCAAACCCGCAAACCCGCAAACCCGCAAACCCGCAAACCCGCAAACCCGCAAACCCGCAAACCCGCAAACCCGCAAACCCGCAAACCCGCAAACCCGCAAACCCGCAAACCCGCAAACCCGCAAACCCGCAAACCCGCAAACCCGCAAACCCGCAAACCCGCAAACCCGCAAACCCGCAAACCCGCAAACCCGCAAACCCGCAAACCCGCAAACCCGCAAACCCGCAAACCCGCAAACCCGCAAACCCGCAAACCCGCAAACCCGCAAACCCGCAAACCCGCAAACCCGCAAACCCGCAAACCCGCAAACCCGCAAACCCGCAAACCCGCAAACCCGCAAACCCGCAAACCCGCAAACCCGCAAACCCGCAAACCCGCAAACCCGCAAACCCGCAAACCCGCAAACCCGCAAACCCGCAAACCCGCAAACCCGCAAACCCGCAAACCCGCAAACCCGCAAACCCGCAAACCCGCAAACCCGCAAACCCGCAAACCCGCAAACCCGCAAACCCGCAAACCCGCAAACCCGCAAACCCGCAAACCCGCAAACCCGCAAACCCGCAAACCCGCAAACCCGCAAACCCGCAAACCCGCAAACCCGCAAACCCGCAAACCCGCAAACCCGCAAACCCGCAAACCCGCAAACCCGCAAACCCGCAAACCCGCAAACCCGCAAACCCGCAAACCCGCAAACCCGCAAACCCGCAAACCCGCAAACCCGCAAACCCGCAAACCCGCAAACCCGCAAACCCGCAAACCCGCAAACCCGCAAACCCGCAAACCCGCAAACCCGCAAACCCGCAAACCCGCAAACCCGCAAACCCGCAAACCCGCAAACCCGCAAACCCGCAAACCCGCAAACCCGCAAACCCGCAAACCCGCAAACCCGCAAACCCGCAAACCCGCAAACCCGCAAACCCGCAAACCCGCAAACCCGCAAACCCGCAAACCCGCAAACCCGCAAACCCGCAAACCCGCAAACCCGCAAACCCGCAAACCCGCAAACCCGCAAACCCGCAAACCCGCAAACCCGCAAACCCGCAAACCCGCAAACCCGCAAACCCGCAAACCCGCAAACCCGCAAACCCGCAAACCCGCAAACCCGCAAACCCGCAAACCCGCAAACCCGCAAACCCGCAAACCCGCAAACCCGCAAACCCGCAAACCCGCAAACCCGCAAACCCGCAAACCCGCAAACCCGCAAACCCGCAAACCCGCAAACCCGCAAACCCGCAAACCCGCAAACCCGCAAACCCGCAAACCCGCAAACCCGCAAACCCGCAAACCCGCAAACCCGCAAACCCGCAAACCCGCAAACCCGCAAACCCGCAAACCCGCAAACCCGCAAACCCGCAAACCCGCAAACCCGCAAACCCGCAAACCCGCAAACCCGCAAACCCGCAAACCCGCAAACCCGCAAACCCGCAAACCCGCAAACCCGCAAACCCGCAAACCCGCAAACCCGCAAACCCGCAAACCCGCAAACCCGCAAACCCGCAAACCCGCAAACCCGCAAACCCGCAAACCCGCAAACCCGCAAACCCGCAAACCCGCAAACCCGCAAACCCGCAAACCCGCAAACCCGCAAACCCGCAAACCCGCAAACCCGCAAACCCGCAAACCCGCAAACCCGCAAACCCGCAAACCCGCAAACCCGCAAACCCGCAAACCCGCAAACCCGCAAACCCGCAAACCCGCAAACCCGCAAACCCGCAAACCCGCAAACCCGCAAACCCGCAAACCCGCAAACCCGCAAACCCGCAAACCCGCAAACCCGCAAACCCGCAAACCCGCAAACCCGCAAACCCGCAAACCCGCAAACCCGCAAACCCGCAAACCCGCAAACCCGCAAACCCGCAAACCCGCAAACCCGCAAACCCGCAAACCCGC
>OZ025825.1:720000-871432 GCA_964019425.1 Flectonema sp. DT1601 | reverse complement strand
GTTTGCGGGTTTGCGGGTTTGCGGGTTTGCGGGTTTGCGGGTTTGCGGGTTTGCGGGTTTGCGGGTTTGCGGGTTTGCGGGTTTGCGGGTTTGCGGGTTTGCGGGTTTGCGGGTTTGCGGGTTTGCGGGTTTGCGGGTTTGCGGGTTTGCGGGTTTGCGGGTTTGCGGGTTTGCGGGTTTGCGGGTTTGCGGGTTTGCGGGTTTGCGGGTTTGCGGGTTTGCGGGTTTGCGGGTTTGCGGGTTTGCGGGTTTGCGGGTTTGCGGGTTTGCGGGTTTGCGGGTTTGCGGGTTTGCGGGTTTGCGGGTTTGCGGGTTTGCGGGTTTGCGGGTTTGCGGGTTTGCGGGTTTGCGGGTTTGCGGGTTTGCGGGTTTGCGGGTTTGCGGGTTTGCGGGTTTGCGGGTTTGCGGGTTTGCGGGTTTGCGGGTTTGCGGGTTTGCGGGTTTGCGGGTTTGCGGGTTTGCGGGTTTGCGGGTTTGCGGGTTTGCGGGTTTGCGGGTTTGCGGGTTTGCGGGTTTGCGGGTTTGCGGGTTTGCGGGTTTGCGGGTTTGCGGGTTTGCGGGTTTGCGGGTTTGCGGGTTTGCGGGTTTGCGGGTTTGCGGGTTTGCGGGTTTGCGGGTTTGCGGGTTTGCGGGTTTGCGGGTTTGCGGGTTTGCGGGTTTGCGGGTTTGCGGGTTTGCGGGTTTGCGGGTTTGCGGGTTTGCGGGTTTGCGGGTTTGCGGGTTTGCGGGTTTGCGGGTTTGCGGGTTTGCGGGTTTGCGGGTTTGCGGGTTTGCGGGTTTGCGGGTTTGCGGGTTTGCGGGTTTGCGGGTTTGCGGGTTTGCGGGTTTGCGGGTTTGCGGGTTTGCGGGTTTGCGGGTTTGCGGGTTTGCGGGTTTGCGGGTTTGCGGGTTTGCGGGTTTGCGGGTTTGCGGGTTTGCGGGTTTGCGGGTTTGCGGGTTTGCGGGTTTGCGGGTTTGCGGGTTTGCGGGTTTGCGGGTTTGCGGGTTTGCGGGTTTGCGGGTTTGCGGGTTTGCGGGTTTGCGGGTTTGCGGGTTTGCGGGTTTGCGGGTTTGCGGGTTTGCGGGTTTGCGGGTTTGCGGGTTTGCGGGTTTGCGGGTTTGCGGGTTTGCGGGTTTGCGGGTTTGCGGGTTTGCGGGTTTGCGGGTTTGCGGGTTTGCGGGTTTGCGGGTTTGCGGGTTTGCGGGTTTGCGGGTTTGCGGGTTTGCGGGTTTGCGGGTTTGCGGGTTTGCGGGTTTGCGGGTTTGCGGGTTTGCGGGTTTGCGGGTTTGCGGGTTTGCGGGTTTGCGGGTTTGCGGGTTTGCGGGTTTGCGGGTTTGCGGGTTTGCGGGTTTGCGGGTTTGCGGGTTTGCGGGTTTGCGGGTTTGCGGGTTTGCGGGTTTGCGGGTTTGCGGGTTTGCGGGTTTGCGGGTTTGCGGGTTTGCGGGTTTGCGGGTTTGCGGGTTTGCGGGTTTGCGGGTTTGCGGGTTTGCGGGTTTGCGGGTTTGCGGGTTTGCGGGTTTGCGGGTTTGCGGGTTTGCGGGTTTGCGGGTTTGCGGGTTTGCGGGTTTGCGGGTTTGCGGGTTTGCGGGTTTGCGGGTTTGCGGGTTTGCGGGTTTGCGGGTTTGCGGGTTTGCGGGTTTGCGGGTTTGCGGGTTTGCGGGTTTGCGGGTTTGCGGGTTTGCGGGTTTGCGGGTTTGCGGGTTTGCGGGTTTGCGGGTTTGCGGGTTTGCGGGTTTGCGGGTTTGCGGGTTTGCGGGTTTGCGGGTTTGCGGGTTTGCGGGTTTGCGGGTTTGCGGGTTTGCGGGTTTGCGGGTTTGCGGGTTTGCGGGTTTGCGGGTTTGCGGGTTTGCGGGTTTGCGGGTTTGCGGGTTTGCGGGTTTGCGGGTTTGCGGGTTTGCGGGTTTGCGGGTTTGCGGGTTTGCGGGTTTGCGGGTTTGCGGGTTTGCGGGTTTGCGGGTTTGCGGGTTTGCGGGTTTGCGGGTTTGCGGGTTTGCGGGTTTGCGGGTTTGCGGGTTTGCGGGTTTGCGGGTTTGCGGGTTTGCGGGTTTGCGGGTTTGCGGGTTTGCGGGTTTGCGGGTTTGCGGGTTTGCGGGTTTGCGGGTTTGCGGGTTTGCGGGTTTGCGGGTTTGCGGGTTTGCGGGTTTGCGGGTTTGCGGGTTTGCGGGTTTGCGGGTTTGCGGGTTTGCGGGTTTGCGGGTTTGCGGGTTTGCGGGTTTGCGGGTTTGCGGGTTTGCGGGTTTGCGGGTTTGCGGGTTTGCGGGTTTGCGGGTTTGCGGGTTTGCGGGTTTGCGGGTTTGCGGGTTTGCGGGTTTGCGGGTTTGCGGGTTTGCGGGTTTGCGGGTTTGCGGGTTTGCGGGTTTGCGGGTTTGCGGGTTTGCGGGTTTGCGGGTTTGCGGGTTTGCGGGTTTGCGGGTTTGCGGGTTTGCGGGTTTGCGGGTTTGCGCGGGTTTGCGGGTTTGCGGGTTTGCGGGTTTGCGGGTTTGCGGGTTTGCGGGTTTGCGGGTTTGCGGGTTTGCGGGTTTGCGGGTTTGCGGGTTTGCGGGTTTGCGGGTTTGCGGGTTTGCGGGTTTGCGGGTTTGCGGGTTTGCGGGTTTGCGGGTTTGCGGGTTTGCGGGTTTGCGGGTTTGCGGGTTTGCGGGTTTGCGGGTTTGCGGGTTTGCGGGTTTGCGGGTTTGCGGGTTTGCGGGTTTGCGGGTTTGCGGGTTTGCGGGTTTGCGGGTTTGCGGGTTTGCGGGTTTGCGGGTTTGCGGGTTTGCGGGTTTGCGGGTTTGCGGGTTTGCGGGTTTGCGGGTTTGCGGGTTTGCGGGTTTGCGGGTTTGCGGGTTTGCGGGTTTGCGGGTTTGCGGGTTTGCGGGTTTGCGGGTTTGCGGGTTTGCGGGTTTGCGGGTTTGCGGGTTTGCGGGTTTGCGGGTTTGCGGGTTTGCGGGTTTGCGGGTTTGCGGGTTTGCGGGTTTGCGGGTTTGCGGGTTTGCGGGTTTGCGGGTTTGCGGGTTTGCGGGTTTGCGGGTTTGCGGGTTTGCGGGTTTGCGGGTTTGCGGGTTTGCGGGTTTGCGGGTTTGCGGGTTTGCGGGTTTGCGGGTTTGCGGGTTTGCGGGTTTGCGGGTTTGCGGGTTTGCGGGTTTGCGGGTTTGCGGGTTTGCGGGTTTGCGGGTTTGCGGGTTTGCGGGTTTGCGGGTTTGCGGGTTTGCGGGTTTGCGGGTTTGCGGGTTTGCGGGTTTGCGGGTTTGCGGGTTTGCGGGTTTGCGGGTTTGCGGGTTTGCGGGTTTGCGGGTTTGCGGGTTTGCGGGTTTGCGGGTTTGCGGGTTTGCGGGTTTGCGGGTTTGCGGGTTTGCGGGTTTGCGGGTTTGCGGGTTTGCGGGTTTGCGGGTTTGCGGGTTTGCGGGTTTGCGGGTTTGCGGGTTTGCGGGTTTGCGGGTTTGCGGGTTTGCGGGTTTGCGGGTTTGCGGGTTTGCGGGTTTGCGGGTTTGCGGGTTTGCGGGTTTGCGGGTTTGCGGGTTTGCGGGTTTGCGGGTTTGCGGGTTTGCGGGTTTGCGGGTTTGCGGGTTTGCGGGTTTGCGGGTTTGCGGGTTTGCGGGTTTGCGGGTTTGCGGGTTTGCGGGTTTGCGGGTTTGCGGGTTTGCGGGTTTGCGGGTTTGCGGGTTTGCGGGTTTGCGGGTTTGCGGGTTTGCGGGTTTGCGGGTTTGCGGGTTTGCGGGTTTGCGGGTTTGCGGGTTTGCGGGTTTGCGGGTTTGCGGGTTTGCGGGTTTGCGGGTTTGCGGGTTTGCGGGTTTGCGGGTTTGCGGGTTTGCGGGTTTGCGGGTTTGCGGGTTTGCGGGTTTGCGGGTTTGCGGGTTTGCGGGTTTGCGGGTTTGCGGGTTTGCGGGTTTGCGGGTTTGCGGGTTTGCGGGTTTGCGGGTTTGCGGGTTTGCGGGTTTGCGGGTTTGCGGGTTTGCGGGTTTGCGGGTTTGCGGGTTTGCGGGTTTGCGGGTTTGCGGGTTTGCGGGTTTGCGGGTTTGCGGGTTTGCGGGTTTGCGGGTTTGCGGGTTTGCGGGTTTGCGGGTTTGCGGGTTTGCGGGTTTGCGGGTTTGCGGGTTTGCGGGTTTGCGGGTTTGCGGGTTTGCGGGTTTGCGGGTTTGCGGGTTTGCGGGTTTGCGGGTTTGCGGGTTTGCGGGTTTGCGGGTTTGCGGGTTTGCGGGTTTGCGGGTTTGCGGGTTTGCGGGTTTGCGGGTTTGCGGGTTTGCGGGTTTGCGGGTTTGCGGGTTTGCGGGTTTGCGGGTTTGCGGGTTTGCGGGTTTGCGGGTTTGCGGGTTTGCGGGTTTGCGGGTTTGCGGGTTTGCGGGTTTGCGGGTTTGCGGGTTTGCGGGTTTGCGGGTTTGCGGGTTTGCGGGTTTGCGGGTTTGCGGGTTTGCGGGTTTGCGGGTTTGCGGGTTTGCGGGTTTGCGGGTTTGCGGGTTTGCGGGTTTGCGGGTTTGCGGGTTTGCGGGTTTGCGGGTTTGCGGGTTTGCGGGTTTGCGGGTTTGCGGGTTTGCGGGTTTGCGGGTTTGCGGGTTTGCGGGTTTGCGGGTTTGCGGGTTTGCGGGTTTGCGGGTTTGCGGGTTTGCGGGTTTGCGGGTTTGCGGGTTTGCGGGTTTGCGGGTTTGCGGGTTTGCGGGTTTGCGGGTTTGCGGGTTTGCGGGTTTGCGGGTTTGCGGGTTTGCGGGTTTGCGGGTTTGCGGGTTTGCGGGTTTGCGGGTTTGCGGGTTTGCGGGTTTGCGGGTTTGCGGGTTTGCGGGTTTGCGGGTTTGCGGGTTTGCGGGTTTGCGGGTTTGCGGGTTTGCGGGTTTGCGGGTTTGCGGGTTTGCGGGTTTGCGGGTTTGCGGGTTTGCGGGGAACCGTGCGGCATTTAAGTTGTTAATTGTACTTTTGGAAAGGGAAATAAAGAGAAACGAAGTTAAGAATTTATAAGGCAAGAATAAATAATGCACCATCATAATTGTATCCGAACTGAGAGAGAAAAAGGAGTTACGCCACAAGTACTAACAGACAAAGAATTCCATACATTCACAACGGGGTAGCGGGGCGCCGCCCGGTCGGGACCTCGTGGAGAGGCCCGGTCGCGGGACATGCGCCGTCACAGGGGGTGGGTGGGTGGGCTTTCAAAACTTTAACGTAAAAGTCTGAAAAACCCTGTGATAAAGCTAAAAGAATGATATTGTAGGAAAAATAAATCTTAAAAGTAATCTGATTTCTTTTCTGGACTTGAAAAGCCTAAGAAAGCCGTTTTAACAGGAACAGCTTGAATGCACTCGGAATCACAAAAATAGTCTAGGGGAAGTCCCCTTTTGAAGAAAGACTGCTTGTCTAACGATCAGCTTCTGCAACCAAGTCGGTGCAGCAAACTTATTGTCAATGAGCGGACCTTCGGAAAACAGAAAAAACAATTGAAGTTGAGAACTCAAACTTCTTTTGACACTAGCAATAAATAATGAAATGAAAACAAGAGAAAATGATATTAGATAAATTAAACACTGCCATTTGCAAGGTTCCCAAGTGGTAAGGGGAACCGTGCGGCATTTAAGTTGTTAATTGTACTTTTGGAAAGGGAAATAAAGAGAAACGAAGTTAAGAATTTATAAGGCAAGAATAAATAATGCACCATCATAATTGTATCCGAACTGAGAGAGGAAAAGGAGTTACGCCACAAGTACTAACAGACAAAGAATTCCATACATTCACAACGGGGTAGCGGGGCGCCGCCCGGTCGGGACCTCGTGGAGAGGCCCGGTCGCGGGACATGCGCCGTCACGCGCCACCTCCACATCGCGAGTAAAGAAAGCCCTGACCGCCAGTGTGACCTCCTCTCTGTGCTTGCGAGTTCTAATTGTCGTAGGGTCTACCCTCGAAGGCAAGTCTGCCGGGTTCAGCTGCGATCGCACATACCGGATCGAGAATGTAATCGACCTCCTCTGCAACTCCACTAAAGCACCAATGACCGCTGCATTCAAATCTTGAGAGCGGATCGACATTCCCTTCCTCGAAACACCCACCACAGAAGTGTTGTCAATCCATACTGCCACAGTACGACCGTCCAGCTCCGGCGACATCTGTTTCACAGTGTTGTGGAAAGCAAGTCCCTCCAAGATGTTGATATGCAGCTCGCTTTCTTGTGTGTCCCAGGAGTCTCCCATCACCACAACTTCAGCCGTCGTGTCGTTGACAACGACTCCTCCCCATCCTTTCTTCGAAGCGTCGATGAACACCGAGAACATCTGCTCCCGCTCATCAAACGGAGCATGCATCCGCCTCGTCGAAGTCGCACCAGCCATCCAACCGCGCAGCTCAGCCGCCACAGACTCAGGTACCCGTACCCTGTCTCCAACCAACCTCCTTCCAGCGTTCAAGTTGTTTGCCAGGCGTCGAAGGAACTTCAGAGCAAACCAATACCTCCCCGGCGTCTCCCCTGCCACCGCCGACGCATGCATCAGCCTCCCTCCCATCGACTCCAACTGCCCAGCCGTCACCATGCCAAGGTCCACCGCCTCCAGCCTCCGCTTGATCTTCAACGAGACCTTCACCTCTGCCCCTTCGTGATCGAAATCCACCCCCAAGAAGGTGTACTTCGCCTCCGCCGTGTTACTGTCTGCCGGCTTCCACGTCAGACAGAATTCCTCAGCAGCCGCATCAAGATTCGCCGTCGCAGCAAGAACCTCACCCGCGCCGCCTGTGTATCGAATGTTGTCTATGAAGACATCAACCCGCACACCCCGAGCCTGCCACTCTGGTCTTACGTAACCCGGGTCTCCAGCCGCCGCCGCCGCCATCGTGTGCATGATCTCCGGTGCACACACATGCCCCATCGGCAGCCGACACAACTCAAACCAGCTTCCCCCTTCCGTCTGGAACCGAAAGAGACGCCGCGCTTCCTCTGGGATCTCAATCGCATAAAAGCCTGTGCGAAAGTCCCGTGTAGTCCCACATTCCTCCCGTACTTGGTCCAGGTAACGTGAGATATGGTGCAAGGGCACCTGCGCGGTGTACTTCTCCTCCAGCCAGCTGTTCGCATCCTTCGTCCACAGAATAAACCTCTGGCGCATGCCCTCGGGTTTCTCCTCCAACACAGTGAACGGTACGTTGCTCGACACACCCGGGCCAACCGCCTTCCGGGCTATGCCAAACGATGCCAGCTCTCCAGCATGCACATCCGAAAACACAGTCCGGCCCGTCGACCTTGCTATCTTCCCCACTTCCGGCGAAAACGTCAGCTTCCACACCTCGTCAAACCGCCTCTGCGATTCGGTATTCAGCCGTTTGCGTAATCCCGCCACATCCATCACCGGCACACCACTCACATGTAACGGCGAGGCCTTCTCCACCGGCGTCGTTGGCAATCGTGTCCTCTTCCCCCGCCTCACCAAGCTGTGTTGCGTTCCAACCCTCACAGCAGCTTTGTCGCCCGCCAAGTCCCCATAGCCCTGGCAGTACTCACCGGATTGGATGCGTATCGGAGGGTCGTAGCAGACACTCCCTCTCCGCCTTCTGTGTGTTTGAGAAGACGTGATACCAGGGACGGAGAAGTCAACTTTCCTTCCTCCAGTGCTTGCATCAGGACGCCAGCTGCCCCTCTCTTCACAGAATGTGCGGTGAAGAGGCACATGTCCGGGTCTTTCCGCCACAAATCCACCAGCCGTTCCGACGTCACCGCCGTTAGCTGCTCGAACGGAGACAGCTCCTTCACCAAATGAGCTATCACCTCCACCAGATCGCCCTGGATCACCACCCATCTCGACGCGACATACGGGTCTGCCCGGCGATGCTTCGGTGTCATCCCCCAATCGATGATCACTTCGTCCTTTTCCAACCAAATGAACTGAGGGGACGTCAGCTTCTGTACCTCCCCCCACCTCGATGCAGTCTTCCAACATACGAGAGCCGCCAACCTCAGATCCGGTGTTTGCTTGTTCGCCCACCCCAGCAGTCTCTCCTTCCCAATCGGTCGAGCTTGTTTGACCGGAACGGCCGCGCCTTGCGACCGGAGCGCTGCCGCCAAGCTGAGAAGAGGTTGCCGCTCCAGCCCCAAGTGTCGAAACACGCCGGACAACGCTTTTGCGTAGTTTAATTGGCCCTGCGGTGTGACTCCGGTTGCCAGAACAAACAACGCCGCCGCTTCCGCCGTAACTGCTATCCGCTGCGACGTTGCCCAGCCCTGCAGCCTTCCCCACAGGTTGCGTCTTTTCTGTGACGTTTCGGCAGCCCACATGTTCGAAACCACGTCGCCCAGCCGCTCCATCGCTTCGTCGAGGTCGACCGTCCCTTCCTGTGCCAGCGGCCGCACCCCGGCCCCTGCCACATGCTCCAGAACCACTTGTCCGAACACCGAAGGCATCCTCGCACCCACGCCAGCTAGATGTCCTTCCCTCACCTCCTCCAAGATCCGTCGTTGTCTTTGCAGATTCCTTGGCGGCCCAGCATCTCCTGCTAAGCCCGCCTCGGTCAGACTTCGGGATCCAGTTCCCTGAACCGGAATACCCCCACCTTTTTGGCTTTTCCTTCCGACCCCGATATCGAGCGATCCCTCCACTTCCGTAGGCAGTGCGACCCCTCTGACCCTTCGGCCAGGCATATCCACTCCCCGAAGCGCGGCAACCCCCATCCGTTTGGGCAAGTTTGTTTTGACCAGCCTTTCCAGCCCCGTCCCCGGAACTGAACGGCCTCCCGTCCCGTGGTTGTTTCGAGGCTCGTTGTCCCTCCCAACCCGGTCCGTGACCACCAACCCTCCAACCTGGCTGGGAATATCCACTACCCCAAGAGGAACGACCCCTCCGGCCTCCTGGCCGGGCATGTTTCCCCCCTGAGCTGGGACCCCTCCAACCTGATCGGGCATTGCCAGAGCTGACTGTCAGTAGCCCCGGCCTCGGCCGTTTTTTGCACTTGGCTTCGGCGCCGACGCAGCCACCACCTTGCCTCCCACGAACGGCTTCCGGTTTGTGTGCTTCTCCGCTGCCTTCCTTGCCTCGGCTGTCTCGGGTGTGAGAGACTCCTCCAAGAGCTTGCTTTCGTAGCTCCTTGCTGCGGCCTCGCTGTTCTCATGGTACCGATAATACTCAAGCATCTTGAGTATCTCGAGGGAAGATTTTTCCGGTCCACTTGTCACCACCGTCACCGCGAGCGCCGCCAGCCTCCTCGCGTTCTCCCGTGTCCACTTCCCGTTCCCGGCGAATCTCCTCGCGATTGCCCATTGCAGCGCCTCACATTCCTGCGGACCCCCCGCAGCAAATCCAGCCCACATCTGTTGGTTTCCAGCCGCCTGAGTTGAATTTAACTGTGATCTCTCCCTGTCTTCTTCCCAGTGACCTGGGGCCCACCCCTCGCCCCCCAGTTCAAACTGACGGAGCCCGCTCACCTCTCCCAGGACCGCCGCCACTACGCGATCCTGTTCCACTGCCACGATCACTCCCCTCTCCGACCCGCACAACACCTTCATCCCAACCCTCCATTCCGGATTGGCTGGTTCCTTCTTCTTCTTGGCATCCAACATCACCGACAAATTCGACAGTACGTCGGTCAATTCCCCTATCCCGCTGCCCGCGGTAGGCGGCGACGCCGATGTTTGTAATTGCTGTTGCTGTTGCTGCTGTTGTTGCAGTAGCTGATGTTGTTGCTGTTGCTGCTGTTGCATTTGCTGTTGCTGATCTTGTTGTTGTTGCAGATGCTGCTGCTGCTGCCGTCTCAAATCCGCAAGCTCTTCCGCTTGCAGTTGTTGTTGTTGCATCTGGGATTTCATCAAGTCTCGAAGCTCCGCCAAACCAGACAATTCTTGTCCCCGTCGTTGCTGTTGCTCCAACTGATCCTTTACAACTCCTTCCCGGATCTGTGCCAATTCCTTCGCACTCCGCATTGTTTCCGCCCGTTGCGACGCGATCTGTGCCCGGAGGTCCGCAACTTCCTTGGCATGCTGTTGTTGGTGTTGGTGTTGCACCTGCTGGCGTTGCTCCTGCACCTTCTGTTGTTGTTGCTGTTCTTGCAGCTTTTCTTGTTGTGTCCGTACCTCCGCTTCCACTGCGCCTTGGCGTTGTGCTACCTGCCCCAGTGCCTGCCCCGTCGCAGCCTGCACCCCGGCTAACCGTTGGTCCGCCCCGACCGCGTACTCCTGAGTGGCCTGAAACAGACCACCCAGCCCCTGCTCTGTGTTCTCGTGCCTCGCCGCCAACCCACGCAGCACTTCGCTGGCCTCCTCGGTACTCACATAGTCCGTCATGACTACGTCAGCTGCCTCGTCGACATCGTACACCACCTGTTGTGAGTTAGGCGGCGGGTGGGAAAACTGCGCTGCCCCTTGCACCACCAACTGACCGCGCGAGTCAGACATCTCCACGAGATATCCACAAAAAACCTCTGGCTTTTTCTCGGCCAGCACCGTCAAGAGCACAAACACCCCACGTGCCGATGCCCTGCTCACTACCTCCTTCGTCGTCTTCAAAAGACGTGCCAACAGCACGTCGTTCATCCACCTCTCGGCGGAGTCGTCGTCTACCCGGCTCGTCGGTACCCACCAAAACGCCCCTTCGGCGGTTGTCATCCCACACGCACGAAGTGCGCTCTCCTTCCGTGTTCTTAAGTCTACATTTCCCTTTTTAGGGCAGGGTAACCCGGTCTGCTGCCACAAGCTGTCCAGACTTGTCGGCATGCTGAACTCGTACGACATTTCAAAACTTTAACGTAAAAGTCTGAAAAACCCTGTGATAAAGCTAAAAGAATGATATTGTAGGAAAAATAAATCTTAAAAGTAATCTGATTTCTTTTCTGGACTTGAAAAGCCTAAGAAAGCCGTTTTAACAGGAACAGCTTGAATGCACTCGGAATCACAAAAATAGTCTAGGGGAAGTCCCCTTTTGAAGAAAGACTGCTTGTCTAACGATCAGCTTCTGCAACCAAGTCGGTGCAGCAAACTTATTGTCAATGAGCGGACCTTCGGAAAACAGAAAAAACAATTGAAGTTGAGAACTCAAACTTCTTTTGACACTAGCAATAAATAATGAAATGAAAACAAGAGAAAATGATATTAGATAAATTAAACACTGCCATTTGCAAGGTTCCCAAGTGGTAAGGGTTTGCGGGTTTGCGGGTTTGCGGGTTTGCGGGTTTGCGGGTTTGCGGGTTTGCGGGTTTGCGGGTTTGCGGGTTTGCGGGTTTGCGGGTTTGCGGGTTTGCGGGTTTGCGGGTTTGCGGGTTTGCGGGTTTGCGGGTTTGCGGGTTTGCGGGTTTGCGGGTTTGCGGGTTTGCGGGTTTGCGGGTTTGCGGGTTTGCGGGTTTGCGGGTTTGCGGGTTTGCGGGTTTGCGGGTATGTAGTCTTCCCAATTGTGTCATCACCTCAGAAGGAGTGAACGGAACTATGTCATCTCTTATGTTAATGTTGAAGTTTTGTCTATATTTTGTTTGTACATCTTTGCCAACAATGTTTGAGAAGAAATCAGTGAAGAAATCTGCCTTTTCTTTGTCGTCGAGAATTTTGTTCATATTTGTATCATGTATGAAAGGTATCTCTACTCTTTCACACCGTCCGTCAAGTTTCCTTACATCATCCATATACTTTAGGATGCCACCTTCGTCCGGAGATCCATCTTCCGTGACACATTCTTTGATTTTTTTTTCTATGTTTCTTTCTCTACACTCTTTTACTTTATCACATATTTGTTCATTAAGTTTCTTTAAGAGCAACATATTCTCGTCATTTAAATCACTGTCATCAGTTATTTCCTTTTGTTTCTCCTCAAAATGACGGAGTTGCTCCATCAGTTCAGAATTCCACCATTTCCTTGCTCTTTGTTTTCGCACATAGATTCTCGGAACGTGTTTGCTTTTTGCTTTTAATATTTCATTTTTAAATATTTTTGCTTTACTTTCGTTTATTTTAATATTTTGTATTCTTTCTGAGGCCACTTCGAGGTCATCACTGAAGTTAGTCCAATCAGCTTTAGCCCAGTTGAAGCCACTTTTTCTAACTTTTTGATAGTCAACATTTTTACATGAGTTGTGTATAACAATCATCATTGGTGAGTGGTCAGAGTTTACTGTTCCAAGGGTAGACCAAGATTCTATTTTCATATTAGTGTTTGTCAGAGTCAGGTCTGGAGATGTCATTGACTCTAACCTTGTTGGGATTGATGGCTCATTCCAACACACAAGATTGTTTTCACTTATCCATTCTGTTATGATATCACCATTAATATCGTCAATTGGTTTATCTTCCCACATGTGATTATGTGCATTAAAGTCACCCATTATGACAATGTTGTTTTTCATATTTCCTTTCAGATCAATGCAATCCAGATTGTAATTTGGGCTCCTTGTATCATTTATAACTTGTAATGGTGGACGGTAAATATTATAGATAATCAAAGGTTCTTCACAATGTATTTCCACAGCTGATATTTCTAGTGAGTCGCATTCACTTTGTGTGATCGCAATCTCACTGAATTTATGTTTGTTATGAACATATGTCAATAGACCACCACCTCTAACAGGTTTCCCAACTTGCCTTGGTAGAGTTCTATCTTTCCTATATGGCGTATATTCATTAATTTCAGGTGTTTTCTTTCCCTTCGTTAAAAATGTCTCTTGGATCAATAGCACATCTGGTTCATAGTTAAATACGAGAAGACGTAAGAGTTCAATTGATGTGTTCATTGATCTTGTATTTACTGAAATTATCTTAAAGTCAGCATAAGTTCTTTCAATATTAGGTTCTAGGTTCGGGACTTTTGGAGGGAGTGAGAACTGATGTTCTGCTGGGTTGTTTTCCGCATGTCATTCATATTCACCATTTGACATGTCCATGTCAGTGTCACCAGTAGTGCCGGTAATTTCTGTCTGACCTAGTCCTGGCAATAAAATTTCTAATTTTGTTTCAATTTCTTTGAAACGCTTCTCTATTACTTCAAAGTTTCTGTTTTGTTTCGTCGCATTGATTTCGACGTTTGCGATTCTTTTGTTGCTTAACTCAACATTCTTTTCTATATTGTCTATTTTATTAAAATATGTCTCGTTCATTGATAATAATTTGTCGAGCTTGCTCTCAATTCCACTATTTTCTTGTTTATTTTCCTGTTGTTTTGTCTCACCAGACTTTACTTGTGGTTCACTTTTTGCAGTATGCGTAATTGATCTAGGCTTTGGCCTTTCTGTCCGGTTACACCGCAGTGTCACACCACTTTCTGGCCATTCTAGGACCATCCTGTCCTCTGCTCCCAGGAAGTCGTCTTCTATTTTGACGATCCACTTGCCGTCAATTATTTTTATCGCTTTCGCAGCGATGTCCTTAGTCGCAAAGTTAATTGCGATATTCTCTGCTGGGAGTCCCTTTGGGATACCCTCAACTGAGAAGTACCCCAGAGATTTCACGCCAATACTTTTGCGCACCTCCTCACGGGAAGCACTCTCTACTCTCACGCCATAATTCCCTCTGCATAATGCGACGCCATATGCGTTGCTCACTTTGTTGTTTATTTCTACGGCACTTTTTAGGTCCGTTTTCCCCAGCCATATTACACTTATCACCCTATTTAAAGGGTTATCTTTTTTCAGCCTAAAAAACATACCACCCCTTCCTGATACACTCAGGAATGTCCTTTGATGTTCTTCCTTTATTTTTATCAAGATAGAAAAAATTTTGATTTTGGGGAGACTTCCGTTTGTCTCTACTTCAGAAACATCTGGTCGAAACATGCCCAGGATCCTACTGTTATAATCCAAAGAGGTAAAAACTCTATGGAACACTGTTTTTAGTTCACTATTTTCATTCAAAAATTCTTCAGCGCTAACGTTAGCTTCAGCTAGTGCTTTTTCTGTAGTTTCAGCAATAACAACGATTCCATCGGATACATTCCAGTCAGCCATTTTGTGTTGTGTATGTCAATAAAGTACAGAAAGTGTGTCTCTACACCGTACTGGATCCCATGTGCCAACTTGCACGGGCCACGATAGGTTCGAAGAAACGCGTTGTATGGGACTTCAAGTCTACGGACTGGAACTGCTTTGGGACCATGCTCGAAAAGAGAATTAGAAAATCAAGACTCTCCGATGATGCAACTGCGAATGCCAAGCTCTTTAACAACATACTGCATGAAGTGGCGGCTAAATTCATTCGTCGACGTCTCCTTTTCAAAGGGAAACGGAGACGAAAGTGGAAGACGTCAACCCCTGATTCTACCAAATCGAAGGGTGTCCACCTACGTGATCAACTTGACAAGGGTAACAACTTTGCCTTTGCGTTTAAGAAGATCAAAGAACTGCAGCAAGATGCTGGTAAAGATATCAGTGTCAACAACATCTCTGACTGCGATCTCCCATCAGCATTCTTGGACCTGTTTGTCTCGAAATCGGAAATATTATCGCTAGAGGCCCCCGCACTCTCAGAAGGTGATAATGAAATAGATATTTGCTGTGATTTCACAATGGCTGAAATTAAAGCTGCGATTAAGAACCTGAAGACCCGCAAGGCTGCAGGACCTGATGGAGTTCACAATGAGATGATCAAAAACTTCACTCCGGCAACAGTGGAATACCTCTTGAAAATTATTAACACTTCCTGGAAGACTTCAAAAGTACCGTACCAATGGAAACAGGGACTAATCAAGCCCATGTTCAAGGCAGGGAAACCTCGTAATGAACTAAAGAGTTTCAGACCAATAACGCTCACCTCGGTTGTTGGGAAACTTGCGGAGAGGCTCGTGTATGACCGACTCATGCACTGGCTCACAAAACATTCGTCGCTCAGCCCACTACAGGCTGGATTCAGAAAGGGGAGAAATACCTGCGAGCAGATCACCGTTCTAGTAGATGCTATCGTAAGGAGCCACATGGAAGAAAAGAGATCAGTGTTCTTGTCATTCGACTTTACTGCTGCGTTTGACAGGATCAACCATAAGATACTTTTATTAAAATTAGTAAAGATGGGTGTTCCGAATGTTATTATCAGATGGATCACAGACTTTCTTACAAACAGGAAGGTTAGAGTTGAAGCGAATGGGTATTTTAGCGAATTCCGTACTCTGGCTAAGGGGGTTCCCCAGGGATCGATCCTGGGTCCTCTTCTCTATCTTATCTACGTTGATGACCTCTGCAAGATTTTGGAACTAGAGAAGGAAACAACGACGTCTGCTCTGTATGCGGATGACACAGCATGTGTGGTGTCAGGATCAAACATGGAAGAAGCTCTTTCGAATGCTCAGTTAGTACTCGACAAAGTGGATCAATGGTGTTTTGAAAACGACATGGCCTTATCAGTCTCCAAAACCTGTGCGCTTAAGATGAATGTTCGCTCGAAGGGCATAGTACTAAACGATACGTGTAATCGCGAACTGCTTTTCTCTAGATCTGTTGAGGAACGCATGCTTAAACTTGACTATGGTGACATCGAGAAGCATATCAATCTCAAATCACCCAGACCCATGCTTCAAAGTGGCGAAACTATTCTTGAAATTGGAGGAATCCCAATCAAGACACAAGAAGAACTCGACAACTTGATGCTGCAATACGTCGTTCGTGAGGACAGCATTATGGTTGTGAGAACAATATTCAAAACTGCCTTTCTGTTACCGATAGTCGACTCAGTAAAATACCTCGGGGTTCACATCGACGACAGGCTCACCTTCCACAAACAAGTAGGCAAGATTCACGAAGAATTAAAGAGGGGGATATCACTTCTGCAGTGCCTCCAGCCGTACGAACTGGACTACAAGACTCTTAACATGGTTAAGAACCTTTATGTAACCGCGAGAATCTCGTATGCGCTTGACAGTTTTGGTTGGCTGATAAGCAGCAGCGTTGACAGCATCGACTTCGAACTGAGGAAGGTCGCCAGACTGGTTACTGGATGCAGCAAGTGTACGCCAAGAGAGTTACTGTTGTGGGAGTCTGACATGTATCCTTTTAAACGTCAGATTGAAAAGCAGACAAAAATTGCGTACTACCGGTATAAAGCCATGACTTGGATACCTAATACAAACAGACTCGCCTCAACACAAAGCTACTGGGCTGGCCTAATCCCTGGCACTGATAGTCAGCGTGAAAGCCAGTGCCTTGTGCAGCCTGACTCGATGGAACCCTGGGTATCTCCGACGAACCTTAGGATTAGCAACAGCTGCGGATTTCCGAAGTCCGCGAACCCTGCGGTGGACAAAGAAAAGTTCATGTCGTACATTGGAACGTTGCCTCCTGTCGACATGGTAATCAACTGCGATGGCTCCTACTCTGCTTCCGGCGCGGCCGGTGCGGCTCATATTGCCAAGTCACGTAGCGGCCTTCGATCTGCTTACGCGTCTAGGCTTTATCAAGCTGACTGCAGCTACAGGGCTGAACAACATGCTCTGAAGAACGCGGCTAGACATCTGAGAACAGTGTTTAGCAAAGATCGTTCAATGAAATCTGTGAGGATATTCACGGACTCAAAATCCCTTCTGGATGAACTGCTGGGTGGAAGGTGCAGACAGAGGAATACCGAGTCCCTCAAGATACTGGAATACCTGCGCATGTGCGAGATGAAAGTGCATTTGCAATTCATCCCCTCGCACATTGGAATCGAGTTTCACGATGAAGTTGACGCGCTTGCAAAGGAAGCAGCGCACAACAAGAACATCCGACCTGTGCTAGTCAAAGGCACGTACTTCTCGCGATCATCACATGTGAAGCGCTGCATCAAAAAGGATCTGCTTAACGTGAGTGGTTACACCTGCTACAAACACCTCATCAGAGGCCGTTCCGTTAAATACCCTCCTGGGATGGAAAGAGCCGACGAGATAAGGATAGCGAACTTCCGGACAGGATGTCACCCGCTAATTCAGAACTGGCGCAAGACGATCGACTGCCCATTTTGTGGCGAACCGTCCTCACAGGTTCACCTGCTGCAGGGATGTCAATCTCCCAAACTCGACTCTGCCAGGTTCAAAATCCTGGGCTTCTCAACACTGACCGGCAAGTGGGATCGCGATCGAGAACTTATTATTGCCAACGAAATTCCTAACCTTGAAGCTCTCTTCACTTTGGCGTGGCTTCCATCACTCGCGTTGATCATAAGGTGGATGGAACAAACATCTAACCTTAGACTTTGGAAGTAAAGTAGGTGACATGTAGTCGCCAATATCAATTTGTTATTATTTTAGTATTTTCATCATTATCAATCATCTCCTGGTTGGGTAACTGCACATCACCTTCGGTGTTGTCGCAGTGTCTCATCCAACACTCCTGTCTCCTTCTTCTCCTATTCTCCTTATAAATTTCTCTTGAGGGCAGGCCTTCGGGCTGTTCAAGTGGTCTTTGACCACCGCTCTAGTTATATGCTCGATTCTTTGTTTTTCCTTATCGATGGTAGGAATGGTAACCGAATTAGCTTCGTGTGTCCAATTTCAAGGACGCGTGACCATTTATTTTTTCCGTTGCCGCTCTTCTTACGTCCTCAGGCGGAGCCTACCTATGTTTCCCGTGTTTTCCAATTTGTCAGACTTAAGTTAAAAAGAAAGTATTAAAGAAAGACAAAACATAGAAGTGAAAAGAACAAAAACAAAGAGTTTGGTAGCACAGACGAGTGTAACCAAAAAAAAAAAAAAAAAAAAAGTAGCTTTTCGGCAGCAGAGTGGCGCAGTGGTCAGCGCGGTGGGCTCATAACCCACAGGTCGTAGGATCGAAACCTACCTCTGCTATTTTTTTTGGAATAAGAGGCAGCGCCTTGAAAGGAAAGAACATGTCGGCTATTGTCCTTTGTCCTTTATCAAATCCAGCTCCACCTTGTTCACCGACGTCTTCAGGTCAAAGGATAGTGTTCTTTGTGTATGTTTTCTTCAGGTGTGAGTAGTTTTTTTGTTCTTGCTCTTCAGGGAGGGCCTTAGCCAAAAGCTAACTCCAAATCTCACCTGGTAATTCAACTCAGCGGACCCCAACTTTTAAAAAATCGTGATCAGACTGATCGTTTGTCACTCATGATTTTTTCTTTCTTCTTCTCTATCTGTTCTGGTCTGTTACTTCATTTGTCTCGTTTAATTTAACCACACAATGGATCGACTCAATCTGTCAATCCTTTCATTGTCCTGACCTAGTAAATTCCCTGTGTTGAGTCAAATTAAGCCGCATACTCCACGCCTGGTGGTGTCATTCCGTCGATTCCTTTAAGTTTCAGCCTTGCGAATGTACTCCCCCCTGAACAGTTATCCATCAGTTTTATTTTCTATCGGTTCTGGTTTGTCTTATCTTTAACTTAGTATTAAAAAAGGATAACAGGAAGAAAACAAAAAAAGTCGCAACAAAAAAAATAAATAAGGAAGTCAAGATTCTTCTCCCTTTGAGAAGAAGGAAATCAGGATAAAAACCTGAAAGCAGAGGGCCGTGGTGAAGATCATGCCCAGATCTGCAAAAGCACCAACGGGGAGAAGAAACAGCTTGATGATATTGTGCCACCTGTAAAGAACCCAAAACTTGAATTGCCAACTGTTACAGAAGTTAAGTCTTTCCTACACCCAATGCTTCAGCGAACACGCTGCTCACAGAAAGTGATCTCTTACGTTCACGTGTAACAGGGAGCCCATTAGGTTCCGCGGTTGTCCTCTAGACTGGCTTGCCCTCCCGAAGTCTGTAGTTGTGAACATGAGTTCATGTTTCTTAATACCGCACCTCATACCTCGGTGGGGTCACACTGGCTTGCTTGATGTCTTACTGGCCTACCAGATCAGGCAATTCTTCAACAGTTTATCGAAAGACCAAATAGTAGTTGTGAAGGAAGAACTCACAACTAACTATTTTGGCAGCCATACCACTGTCTCATTGAACGTCGAGAAAGTCAACACGCACTCTATGATAAAAAATATACTGCTGCTCAGAGGGCAGAAACGATTGAGGGACTTTGACATTCGTCAGTCTTTCCGTTGCAGTCACCAATCATTTGTGACTACATTAAAGAATTGTGTAATGGAATCGCAGAACATATCTTCTCGTTAGAAAGATGTGTTTAAATTGGAAAATCGACTCCCAACACCAAGTCCGCTTACTCTGGTGCAGCAGCTTTGAAGCAATTCCGAAAGGAATGACAGCAACCTTTGTGGATATGTTGTCCTTTTCTGGGCTCTAAATATGAACCACTTATGTATCTGGAAGCAACCTCAACATTCAAGACATGGTTATCAATCTGAATGCACTTCTACAGACGGGCAACAATCGTTTCGATTCTGGACCGAGACTAATGGCGATTTTGTAGCTTCCGTTTCACGTTTTTTCGGTGGTATGACTGTCTGTAGCAAAGGTATGGTTGTTGCAAACAGGGGCTGAAAACTTGTCAATATTCTCGTGATATTGTTCGAAGCAGGGATCAATGCATAAGAAAACCCCACATTTTGAACAGTAAATCGATGACCTCACTCTTTTTGAAGAACAAATTCGTGAACTGCAGTAGGCACAGTCCCTAGAAGTATCGGACTTGCGTGGGTAGTGACGTTCTGTGCGAGTTTGGGGTGTTCTGCTATCAATAAGTTGAGAACACAGCCTACTCTTGAACTGAGTATATGTCCCGACGTCTTTTCCAGCTTCTTTTGAAGGGTGAAAACGTTGAAAATAGAAATCTCAACAAGCAGTGAAAGACTTTCAGGGTCCAGCGTTTCGTCATCAGAGTTCTTCCTGCCTCCCCCTGATACTGTCTACAAGGTCAACACACGCATTAGTTTGTTGTACTGATGGATCTGTACTGGTAAGTCGATTTTACCTTTTGCTGGATATTCTTTACTTTTGTCCAACGTGTGGCTGTCACATAACCTTTCTCGAGAGGCAATGTGCTGAAGACATGTACCTTTTGAGTTGTCCCTAAACTTTATGTGCTGCACATTGTGCTGGGACTCCAGGTACGCTGTTGGGTTGTACTATATCTTTGAATTGAGATCTGTTGATCCTCAGGCGGTAGTTTTAAACTCCTAATAAACCACTGGCAATTGAAAAAACTTTACATTATAATAAATGTTTCTAACTTGCTCTCTTTTTCCGTGTTGTCATTCAGCGGTTATTTGATTTTGAATCGTTGAGTCTGGAAACCAAAACCAGGGTATAATGTAACACTTGATCTTAACAGCGACCTATGTGAATTGAGATATTGTCAGAAGACAAAAAAAAAAACATTTCCATTTAATCACCGGTTGCTGTTGCATTGTTTGTATTCTGTGTCTGGAAAAAGAAAATATGATAAGAAACATTAAAACAAAATCTATATCTTTACTCGAATCAAGTAAACTACGGGGTGCCAATGATCCCTGTGATTTTAATGGCGGGTTGCCTTCATTTACTTACACGACGGCGTCATTATCAGGTAAGATGTTGCCATGTTGAAATTTTACTCGTCAGCGGTTTCCTCAACAACTGGGGCAACGTCAGTGACGATTGGCTTCTGTCCCTCGTTCGACTTTGGGACGGAGTCTTTTCCTCCGTGCATCTCCAAGAGACGGGTAGGGTCGAACTTTGGGGCCTTGCACACCTTAACCTGTTGTGTTTGTTGTGCTTGGAATGTGTTTAAACTAGAGAACCCAAATACAGATCAGACATTGTTGATAAGAAAAAACAAACCTTTCTGATGAAGACATCTCTCAAAGGGAAGATTCCTCCACACTCCTTCTTGATAGCGGTGGCCATCGCCTCGTTTTGGAGGAGCTTGATAACCTTCTCCAATGGAGTCTTGTGGACGTTGGTGGTGATCACGGCAGCCATCTTTCCACGGATCTTCTTCACGTGGGAGCTCTGGCAGTGGCAGTTCTTCTTTACCTGAACCTGTTTTGGAGAAGAAGTTTTTTTATCATTTGCAATGCAATGCACTTTGTAATCAAGAAAGGAAAATAAAATAAAAAACATACACCGCTCTTCTTGGTGGTGAAGGCAATAGCGAAGATTCTGAGAGTGTATCCGTCGGAGGTCTTCACTTCAGCGGATCCCTCAATGAGAGTGCACCACTTCTGGAGAAGGGAACGAAGCTTGTCAGTGGTAAGCGACATTCCGTGGAAGTTGGTAAGAACACTGCGTCCCTCAACATCCTCAGCCTTCAACTGGAACTTGAGGCACTTGTGAAGTGCGTCATCTCCCTCCATGGCATCAGCGAGGCAAACCTGTTTGTTTGTTTGTTTGTTTGTTTGTTTGTTTGTTTGTTTGTATTATTTCGGGACACAAAAGGCAGATTGGATTATTATTTCACAGTAATTCCGCTTTAGATGACCAGAATATCATCATACCTCGAAGACACGTCCCTTCAAACTGTCAGCTGCGTGGTAGGTACCCTTCGACTTGTTCGCGATGGTCTTGGCGATCTGTCTCTTGTTGAAGGTCTGTGGGGCAACGACGTCGTACCATTCCTTACCGAGCATGGTGTCTCCGAGCTTACGCTTGGTCGATCTCTTTCCACCCTTTGACAAACGCTTGTTCTTACCGACGGCCATGATGTGTGAATGAAAGAAAGGCTGGAAATCAAAAGACGTTTTATGTTGAAGCAACACACCATCTATGTATAAAGAGTGAGCATGGAGATGAAGATTTTAATATTGTACAACATGATTAGGGATGTATTCCTAGTGTAAAGGGTAGTACTCAAGGATAAATATAATTACTTAGAAGAAAGATCGAGAAAATCTAACCCAGTTTTGAAGGTTAATTGTGTCACGAAACTATTTCAAGATCCTCCCGGTGAGATAATCTTGCTCATCACTTTGAGTCTGAGAGCTATGACGATCATCATAACCTCAGATTCATTATAATGTGACAGTAGCTTCTACTCTTTTTATGGTTTTTTTGCTCAATCAACCCTATGATTGATATTTAGTACCCACGGCTAAGCTTGTTGATCTCCTTTGTCAATTCGGACATTTATCATTGACCGCCAATTTAATAAAGACCTCCTCAACTGAACAAAACTTCAACCTGTATTTCTTATCTTATTTCCCCTTTGGTGCTATTTCTGAACCAATACGAGATGTTTGCTAGGAGCTTAGTTATGACTTGCAGAGTAAAACAATTTAATTCAAAGACTTCAACAAAGAGAGTTAATTTCTGAGCCTCTCAGACAGTCGCAGTACTTGCGACATTATTTACACTCAAGCATCTTCATTAAGATCCTGTAAAGATAAATTGAAGAGCGGCAGCAAATCTGTCAACGATAGCGCGCGTCACACATTGGACAACATTGCAATTTTTTTTTTTTTTTTTCCCAGTTTTTTTTTTGCTTTTTTTTTTTCGCGTACCCCTCAATAACTGGGTCTGCGATAGCTCATCAATTCAAATCATTTTTTGGTAAAAACAAGTTTGTCTGGCAGGCAGTTTCCCCTTCTTAATCGTCAGCGGTTTCCTCAACAACTGGGGCAACGTCAGTGACGATTGGCTTCTGTCCCTCGTTCGACTTTGGGACGGAGTCTTTTCCTCCGTGCATCTCCAAGAGACGGGTAGGGTCGAACTTTGGGGCCTTGCACACCTTAACCTGTTGTGTTTGTTGTGCTTGGAATGTGTTTAAACTAGAGAACCCAAATACAGATCAGACATTGTTGATAAGAAAAAACAAACCTTTCTGATGAAGACATCTCTCAAAGGGAAGATTCCTCCACACTCCTTCTTGATAGCGGTGGCCATCGCCTCGTTTTGGAGGAGCTTGATAACCTTCTCCAATGGAGTCTTGTGGACGTTGGTGGTGATCACGGCAGCCATCTTTCCACGGATCTTCTTCACGTGGGAGCTCTGGCAGTGGCAGTTCTTCTTTACCTGAACCTGTTTTGGAGAAGAAGTTTTTTTATCATTTGCAATGCAATGCACTTTGTAATCAAGAAAGGAAAATAAAATAAAAAACATACACCGCTCTTCTTGGTGGTGAAGGCAATAGCGAAGATTCTGAGAGTGTATCCGTCGGAGGTCTTCACTTCAGCGGATCCCTCAATGAGAGTGCACCACTTCTGGAGAAGGGAACGAAGCTTGTCAGTGGTAAGCGACATTCCGTGGAAGTTGGTAAGAACACTGCGTCCCTCAACATCCTCAGCCTTCAACTGGAACTTGAGGCACTTGTGAAGTGCGTCATCTCCCTCCATGGCATCAGCGAGGCAAACCTGTTTGTTTGTTTGTTTGTTTGTATTATTTCGGGACACAAAAGGCAGATTAGATTATTATTTCACAGTAATTACGTTTTGGATGACCAGAATATCATCATACCTCGAAGACACGTCCCTTCAAACTGTCAGCTGCGTGGTAGGTTCCCTTCGACTTGTTCGCGATGGTCTTGGCGATCTGTCTCTTGTTGAAGGTCTGTGGGGCAACGACGTCGTACCATTCCTTACCGAGCATGGTGTCTCCGAGCTTACGCTTGGTCGATCTCTTTCCACCCTTTGACAAACGCTTGTTCTTACCGACGGCCATTTTTTGATGAGTTAGAGATAACTGAAAGTATTGAAAGTATCGTTCTGTTAACAAATCGTCATTTCAATAAATTTGTTGGCTGAAGCAGCCGATCGCACACTTGTATATTGTCATCACAATCTTGTACTCAATTACCAACGGCCGGGAATTGCTGCATACACATCGACGGGTTTTGAGCAAGTACTTTAATTGGCAAAGCCCAGAGTGGGGGGGCTTATCGAAACAAATTTATCATCCGCGTTCTATGCTCAAACTATAGAGCTCTCACAGAATTGACTTTGATGGGTATGGGGGAACCTCAATGTTTTCTCCCGTAATTTTTGGAACATGAATGTACTTTCTTTCGATAAAGAAACAAAATGACGCATGATTAGATTTATATTATTGTGTCATACGAATTACCACAAAGGTTTTCATAATCAAGTTTCTGTCTCTAAATAAGAGATATAAAGAATCATGAGCAACAGGAACGAAGAAGTGGAAAACCCCTTGGTCGGTACCGCAACTTGTTAGAAACAGCCCATCGATGGTTTATTCGCAGATTGACCTATTTTGCTGAATAAGTCGGAATTATCTGCTGGTACCTCTGCTGCGGAATAAACCGATGAAAGGACCTTTGCGGGCTTTGTCGAAGATGTTTACAAAATTGGAGAGAACTGTGTTTCATAGTTGTCTAATTTTGGTTATTTTTGAGGTGCCTTCTCTTCACCTTTTTTGCCACAAAAAGCTATAAAAAAAAAGTCGGGTTTTGGTCTCCTTTTTAGAGTTAAAATATTTTCAATAAAATCATTGGATAATGATTTGATTTGGTAATCTAAAAACTAATCATTTTAGGTTCTGAGACTACGAACATTAGTTGTGTGGAGTAACTGAGAAAGGAAAGAAGTGATTCAAACGGATTGTTTTATTTGTACGTTGGTCGAAACTGATATCAAAAAATCAAATCCTTACTTGTGATCCAAATGGTGTTCTTTTGCTTATTCGTCAGCGGTTTCCTCAACAACTGGGGCAACGTCAGTGACGATTGGCTTCTGTCCCTCGTTCGACTTTGGGACGGAGTCTTTTCCTCCGTGCATCTCCAAGAGACGGGTAGGGTCGAACTTTGGGGCCTTGCACACCTTAACCTGTTGTGTTTGTTGTGCTTGGAATGTGTTTAAACTAGAGAACCCAAATACAGATCAGACATTGTCGATAAGAAAAAACAAACCTTTCTGATGAAGACATCTCTCAAAGGGAAGATTCCTCCACACTCCTTCTTGATAGCGGTGGCCATCGCCTCGTTTTGGAGGAGCTTGATAACCTTCTCCAATGGAGTCTTGTGGACGTTGGTGGTGATCACGGCAGCCATCTTTCCACGGATCTTCTTCACGTGGGAGCTCTGGCAGTGGCAGTTCTTCTTTACCTGAACCTGTTTTGGAGAAGAAGTTTTTTTATCATTTGCAATGCAATGCACTTTGTAATCAAGAAAGGAAAATAAAATAAAAAACATACACCGCTCTTCTTGGTGGTGAAGGCAATAGCGAAGATTCTGAGAGTGTATCCGTCGGAGGTCTTCACTTCAGCGGATCCCTCAATGAGAGTGCACCACTTCTGGAGAAGGGAACGAAGCTTGTCAGTGGTAAGCGACATTCCGTGGAAGTTGGTAAGAACACTGCGTCCCTCAACATCCTCAGCCTTCAACTGGAACTTGAGGCACTTGTGAAGTGCGTCATCTCCCTCCATGGCATCAGCGAGGCAAACCTGTTTGTTTGTTTGTTTGTTTTATATTATTTCGGCCAGATTGGATAATTATTTCACAGTAATTCCGCTTTAGATGACCAGAATATCATCATACCTCGAAGACACGTCCCTTCAAACTGTCAGCTGCGTGGTAGGTACCCTTCGACTTGTTCGCGATGGTCTTGGCGATCTGTCTCTTGTTGAAGGTCTGTGGGGCAACGACGTCGTACCATTCCTTACCGAGCATGGTGTCTCCGAGCTTACGCTTGGTCGATCTCTTTCCACCCTTTGACAAACGCTTGTTCTTACCGACGGCCATTTTTTTTTTTTTGGATCTAGGACTTAACACGTCTGGTAGAATAAAGGATAAAAACGTAAATTGAGATGTGAATATTATTGAAGAGCGGCTGTAACACAAACAATACCGCCGCCAGACTAATATACAAAACTTTATCAGCTGATATTTTATGTGTTGACTGAATCTGAATTCGAAGCCTCAAATTTGAAACAGAATACAAAGCTGACGGAGTAGGCGGATAGAATCTCACAATCAGCATCGTGCTTTCTGAGTTAGGTGTCTTGCGACTCTACTCTGAAGCGCTCGGTTGGAGAGGTGGAGTCTGCGGTCCCTCTTCATCAGAAACAGTGAGCGTTGTTAATGACGCGATGGACTGAAGGGAGGTGTTCAAATTTCGAATTGGGGACAACTCAATATGTGGAGAAATATACTTCGCGTGAAAAGACTCGAATTGCACAGCTGCGGCCAACGTTAAGACGAAGACGTGTGCACTCGTAGACTCGACTGATTTGATAGGCGTCTGCGTGCCAATAGTGCAACCCTCACTCAGATTTTCTTTCTGCTGGCTTAGTTGTGAGCTGCTATTGTCATCAGGAATATCAAGGGGAGGGGTTTGAACTTCTTTATTCAGAAGTAGAGGTGGTGGCAGTACTTTAGCTGCCGGGGTACGTTCACCGACAGCGACGTCAACGACATCTACAACAGGACAAGTTGTTACTTCAGAATTGCTATCAATGTCTTCGAGTACCTGCCGAAGTACTTTTTCATTTGTTAGTAAAACAGTATTCGTATTCGTCTTTGGATTCGCACTGATGTCGATATTAAATTCCGCCAACGGATTGTCGAGGTAGCCGTCTGGGGCATTCTCATCTGGTTCCGCCTCGTGGTTTACTTTATTTCCTTTCTTGGAGATATCTTCACCATGCAAGTACCTCCACACTTGGACTGCAATACAAATCACAACAAGAAACAAAGAACCTCCCGTTATGCTTGCTATAAGAACTGTGGACATGTTACATATTTGAGTGCGCTGTTAAGGAAAGGTTTGACACGACGGATGGCAACATTAATTTAATTCTCTCATTGACTATCTGCGTGTGAAAAAAGAGAGTTTTAATTGTTCAGAACAACTTGTCAAAGAAGTCGTAAAAGAGTCAACACAGTAACTCTGATTAATGGAAAGTAATAATAACTTTAAACCAAATCTATTAATTAATTCTTCTCTAATCTCTGTCTTTATCCTTGAGAGGTCATCTCAACGATGATAAGCAGCAGCTTATTGAACTGCTGTTGTTCTTGTCTTGTGAAGTAAAGGCCCTCAGTAGTGAACTCTCCTCTACGGATCGATGGGGTCAACCGATCGAAACCTTTCAAGGTTCTTACCGTGGATATGAAGAGAGAGAACTTTATAAGTCTTCCACCAGGGGACTCTGCGGCCTTCGTCATCAGTTTTCCATTCGATGTAAGGAGGTGGCGATGGATCAAGAAAACGACCTTTTTTCATTGCCTGTACATATTGCTTCGGTGGTTTTGGGTGCTTTTGACCTGGGGGTGAGAAGCTGTACCACTGTCCGAAGGATGCCAAGTCTGATTTTTTATTTCTTTTTTTCGTTATTCCCTGTTGTGGAGAAGAATCGACAAAAATATATTTATAATCACATACCGTATATTTCATTAGGTCTTTGATCGTAAATACAATTCTCACCAGGCTGATGTTCCCATGCCGGGAGTGCTGACAAACGATAGCTTCCATAATATTGCCAGTAGTTGAGAAGGTATGTCCTGTGTTGGGTTGTTGTGACGACAATGTTTAACGAAAAGGATTAGAAAAGTAAATAAAAAGACATCTCCATACATATCATTAGCATAGGTACCAATCTTGAGTGCTTTATTTAAAGATATTCCAAACGAAGGAAGACATCCTCCAGATCTTGCTTCAGATCCTGACGAAGTCCAGGTACAACCTGCAGGACAACTATCTTTTGCCTTCCCAAGACACTTCTCACCGCAGGTAAGCAAGTCATTCACAAACGAAATCATGTGCTCAAGTGAGAGATAATTCTTAATGTACACAACACTCGGAATTACTCCTTTTGGGGATGCGAATGTACTCGCTAATTGCATACCACATTTAATAATTGGAGTAACCTGGTCTGCCCATCGTGAGTAAACCATAATATCATTCTCAGTGTGGACAACATGTTCTAAGTTTCTGTGTTTTATCAAAGCGTGAAGGACATGAAATCTCTGCATGACCAGTCTGTTGAAATCTTTATTACCAGTTTTACGAGAACCACCAGGATGCATGTATCCTTGAATATAAAATACTTTTAAATAACGTTCCCAGAAAGGTGTCACAGGGATGTCTTTTTCAGAAACAATTTCAACAGACAACTCGCGAGCTTTGGTCAAAGTGGTCGCTTCTGTCGCGAACTCATCTGAAACCACGAGAATAACATGACTCTCATCAGGGTTGTTGAATAGTCTCCATTGTTTTATTGCTTCAAATACGTAGTCTTGTCTCCCACCACTTGATCCATTCACACCATGTAAGGAAGAACCGATAGCAACATAAATCATAGTGTGTGTCTTTGGGATGTCTATGTCCTCACTTGTAACTCGCTGATTGGATTCAAAATGGAGGTCGTTGCTGAGTCGCATTTCGGATTCAGTTTGAGAGCAGAAGGCGGGGAGGTCGATAGGATTCTTCGGAAGGCACTGACTGCAGAGATGAGATCCCTTTTGTAACTTTTCTGGTAACTTTGAACTCACACCCAACTTACCCAAAGCACCAATCGCCTCAGAACCAAATGAAGACGACGCAGTTGTCGTTTTCTTGGGCTGCTCTGTAGTAACCACCGGGCGCTCCGTAGTGACTACCAGGTGCTCCTTTACCTCTACCTGCGGTATCGGTGTGAGCTTTCCAATACCGTCATCACTTATATCGAAACTCATTTCAAAGATCACACCCAACATCGCAAACGCCACCAGAATGACAGCAGCCAGACATTTCAACCGAAACACTTTCCGCTGCTGTTGCCTTCCCAGTACTGGCATCGTTTCCTTTTTTACTAAGCGACGATCCACATATGTGTGGACTCTAATGTAATAAAATAAAGAGTTTTATGAAGGAGCTATCTATGAGAGCACCAAGCGTGTGGATTATAATGTTTGTAATGTTATTCTCCTGTTTGTAATAATAAGTAACGAGCTCTTCAACGCAACAGATTCCAATGTAACTGGCGTATCATCTTCTTAGTTGAGCTAAGAACCGCCGAGTTACTGCAGTGTTATCTTTATTAGTATTTCAGTGTGTGTGTGCAGGCTTTAAAAGGGAACGAAGCTCCCGCTGCACGCACCGGGCACTGGTCCACAGAGGAGGATATTTGTTTCCTTTCAGTTTTTCAAAACGTAAACAAACAGTGCTATGAAAATAAAACAAGAACGCGATCGATTCTTTAAGTCGCGCATTCACACGATGCAGACTTCAATCGCCTAAAATACGATAGTATAGTTCACACAGAATGAAAGTACCCGCAAGGTTTTCTTCCACAGGCACCTATTCCGCTGCGTCTTTGTGCACAAAGCCGCAATAGTTAAAAAGGGAAAATAAGGTTTTCATCACTTTCGCGCAATAGCGAGTGGGAATAAGTAGATGTATGTACTGGGTCATTGGAACGTCGAAATTTTATTTTTCTGAATTTTCAAACAGACGCTTGTGTAGCAAAGCACTACATTCAAGGGGAAGAAAAAACAGAGAGGAATATAAATTAATTTTAATCAAATGTACGAAATGTAACCAACGCCATCAGAGAGAATACATCTTTCTGATGTCTTCAAGACTGAAGCCAAAGGCTTGAGGAGTCATTTGAGGCTTTTCATTTGGATTGAGTTTTCCGTCAACAATCCACTGCTTGCCCATCTCTTTCTGAGCCCATTCAATAACTGTGTCCATGTCTGGAGTAGGAACGCCAAGTAGTTCAGCAAGTCCTCTGTTCGCTAGTAATCCAAACGGAAAGTCTTCTGCGAAGTATCGATTCTTAAAATCAGGAACTAAGTATCCCGGGGCTACTTCAAGCATTGGAGAACCAACTCCTCTAAACTGACTATTAGAACGATAGCAATCACCTGCTGTATCGCAGTTTGTAATATCTGGTCCGTAAGCCCACTTCAAAAAGTCGGTGATACTTCGAATCTTTCCTCCAGTGCATCCTGGGATAGCTTTCTCAATAGCAGCTGCAATCTTTTGGTTTTCATCATTCAAGCGATGGATCCATTCGTTGCTGACATCATCGCAGTCATCGTAGAACTTTATCATAGTTGGGTATCCTTTTCTATCTCTCCAGTTTCCTGCACCAACGAACATGCCGTACAAACGAGCCGTGTGCATAATTGGATTAGTTGGAGTTAAAGTAATTGGAACAAATGATGGAAATCTTTCTACTTTGAGTCCGATCACCTCTTCGACAACATTAGCGACGTCGTGTATTCTGTTTGAAGGTAAGGTAGCCATTCCTACTTTATGTTTAATTCCCATTAGATTGACTTCTGCACCGTACGTTGCGATACGACAGACATATGGAAGTGGAGCAATACCAGCGATGGTGACACACTTTCCGAGTTTCTTAAAGACTTTTGTTGCGGTCCAATCAAAGCAACCCGTTGCTGGTAAAGCAACGATTACAGCATCATCATCACAATGAGGAACAATATTCATTAGAGTTGGTTCATGAGCGAACACAGGAAGTGGAATAAAGATAAACTTAGCGCCAGGGATGACATCTTCAGCATTCTTTGATATGTTCCCAGGCTTTGAGTAGGAAACTCTTCCTTTAGTTGTGTAGTTTATCTTCAATCCGCGGCTGGGTAAGGCAGCTTTAAATCGCTCAGCCTCATCTCTAAATGGAAGATATAAATTAACAGTGTACCCCCTACTGCCTAAGTCTCCCGCCATCACATGCGCTGCATTTCCACCTCCACATACTGTGACTGTGACAGCAGCAGTTGGCACAGTTGGAGGTTCTGCACTCTTAATGTGCGAAGTTATAGTGAGCAACCTGTTCGACATTTCGACAATACAAATATCTGTTGAAGAGATGACGTTACTTTGAGAGATGCGAAAATAAAAGTTTTGAATGCGACAAACAATACGACTTCTTCACATGTGAAACCTGTACTGACAGAAATACATTTTAATAACTCGCAGCTGAGTCTGATTTTCAAAAAGAAACTGAACACCGATGAAATGTTAGAAAACCTGCCTGCCGTGTAAGATCTGACGAGTGCGCTAATATATTCCTCAGCATGTATTTGGAGGTAGCTGGACAAGTTCCAAGTCGCGTTCGTGACGGAGTGTAAAGACTGACTTAGACTACTAAAATAATTATATTAACCATTGCTCGCTGTGATCATTCATCTTGAAAGCTGATGAATGACTTCCGTGAATAGAAACATCTTTAACAGAAGAAGAATCATCGATACCAGAGATCAGCTGATTTTCCTTCTTCTGCGCCTGCCGCTGCGAATTCGCAGCCGCAACCCGGGCAGCTGCTGAAGCGGTTCCGGATGCTCCTCCTCCACTACTTGGATTGCCTCCCATTCCGGGAATGGTGCGCGAGTCTAACCGAAGCATTTTGTTAACAAGTGTAAGTGCTAAGTTAAGAAGAGAATTATCAAGTCATCCTTCACACTAATGGAGAAATCAAAACAAGTTAAACTACGATATCTGTTGGTTCAACTTGAAAAACGTTAATTCACAAAAATCGTCCCGCCAACAAACTGACGGATTCAATCAAAGACGACGAGTACGCGGTATGACCAAGAAGGCCAGTTGCAATGAGGAGGAGCTTCCTGTCCGATGCGAATTGCGTACTGCAGTAGAACAGCAACAAGAGCGTCTCATGACTGCAGTTGTGCGTCGGGCAGTAGCTCCGTAACAAGCAACTCATAAATTCAAAAGTATTAAAAATAGAAAAGGGTACGAAATTCACGTAATTTAGAGAGCGTGTATTCCGTAGAATCGTTTCTGGTCGTAAAGACCATTCAGATTTCTTCCCCGATGGGTAGGGGACAAAAAAAAGAACACAAAAACGGCTTGCAACCTTGTATAGTGAGTGGTGTGGGAAAGAAGTGAATTAAACACCGCGAGGGGTATTATACCGAAGGGCATCCAGAAGGCTTCTGTCCTTTATATTCAGAGCAGACAGTCTTCAACAGGTCATCAACATTTGAGAGAGGAACACCATTAACAATAATGTAAGGGACTCCAGGGTGTCCTCCAGGGATCATTGCAGTCTTCACAGCATCAACGTGGTTCAACTTGATAGCAGTGTCACTGTCAGCACAGGCGGCAATCTTTGATCCGTCGGCTCCAGTTGCGGCAGCGCATGGCATCACACTGTCCTTTGATGCACCGTGAACAATTTCAAAGCAGTAAGTAAATGGCATGTAACCCATAGTCTGGTTTCCAGCAAAGTGTTTGGCGCAGGTTTCAACTTTGTTTCCGTAGCACTCTCCGTCTCCATGCTGGCAGACGAGGTCTCCTGTGAAACAGTCAGCCTTTGGATTGGCACCGCAGTCCTTGTCCCAACAATCACGAACAGTTGAGTCGTACTGTCCCTTCTTACCTCCACATTCAGATGTAGTGAAGTAAGCATTACCCCACGGGACGTACTCGAAATCCATAATTGCCAAAACACCAGAAGCTGTCAAGGTTTGGTTAACTGGCCCAGCCATGGCTTGCTTGCAGTACGGGCAAAGTGCCTCAGCATAAAAGTCCACCTTCACCTTATCAGCTCCAAGGCAAACACCAACTGCCAGTAACATAACAATAGAGCGAAGTGCCATTTTTAGTTTTTCCTTTTTGTGATTAATGCTGAAGGGAGAATGAAATACTTTTTTTTAATTTAAATTACTACTTGCTATTCTACAACACCTAACAGACTACTAAATCACATCAAACCACATCACCTGATGATGAGATGAAAAGACTCAATTGAGTCGAATAACAACATCAGGTTGCGGGTTCGATTCATCAATTCAGATCCAACAAATAAAAGTTAAGAGCACCCTCTAAAAATTTAAAGGAAGCAGTGTAGGTTAAACAGCAGTTTACTTTTCTCCTGTTTGTGTAGTTGCTGCTAAGAATACATCACGTTCGGGTGATGTGATGGCTGGGCATCCAAAAAGGAAATTATTATCAATTCGTACAACACTGTTGAGTGCTGAAAGATTAAGATTTTTAATAGAAGAACACTTTCCTAAAAAGTATTCTCCAACAGAAATCACATTACTGAGACTTGTTAAGTCTAAGTTCGTAATGGAGGAACAACGGTACAGAAAATAACCCTCGATACTCTTCACGTTAACTAAGGATGATAAGTTCAGTATTGTCAGTGATGAGCAATCACTTAGGAAATGTTTTCCAATTGACTTTACGTTACAAAAACCTGAGAGATCTATCGTCGTGAGGTTTGAGTAATCGACGATGAAATAATTTTTAATGTGCTCAAGATTGGTAAGACTCGACAAGTCCAAAGACGTCATCAATCTACAACTTCGATACAAAAAATAATCACCAACAGATGTAAGATTTCTCATGTCTAAGTTTAAATTAGTAACTGACGAACATCCGTGTAAGAAATGACTTCCAACAGAACGAAGACTTTTAAAACTCGATAAATTCAAAGTCCCAACAGACGAACAACAGTACAAGAAATACTCGTCTATTGACTTCACTCTTGTGAGACCCGACAAGTTAACAGAAGTAACTGATGAGCAATTATAAAAAACAAAACCCTCAATAATTTTAACCTTACTCGGACTTGACAAGTCTAATTCTGTTATTGACGAACAATCACGTAAGAAACTAATTTTATAATTATTAACCTTAAGCAAAGATACATCCAGGGATGTCAAAGATGAGCAGCCTTGAAGAAAAGAATGACCAATTTGATTGATCTCAGTTGCTTTTGATAAATGTAAAGACTCAATTGATGAACAACCTCGAAGAAAATCTCCTTTGATTGTCGAAACGTTTCGCAACTCTGATAAATCGAGAGATGTAATTGAAAAATTCTGTCCTAGAAAATACTCTTTGATCGACGTCACATTACGAAGACCTGACAAGTTAAGGGTTAGAATAGAACTACAACAATACAAAAAATATTTTTCAATTGAAGTAACGTTGCTGAAGGCTGACAAGTCCAACGTAGTTATGTTTGAACAGTAGCCTAGAAAGTACTTACCAATAGAAACAATACTATAAAGACCTGATAAGTCCAGAGTTTCCATAGCTGAACAACGACATAAGAAATCACAACCAATAGATGAAACGTTACACAATGCTGTGATGTCTAAATCTGTTAAGGATGAACACTTTGCTATAAACGCATCCCCAATCGAGGCAGCATTGCTGAGACCTGACAGGTTGAGGGTCGTAATGGCTCGACGGTGACGTAGAAAGTTATTTCCAACAGCGGTAATTGAAGTGCTTGGATTGATAAATGCAAGATTAGTATCATCTGGTAGCCATTCACTCATAAAAACAGGTCTGCCATCCACTGCGAATGTAGGAGTATCCAGGTAGCAAACATCAACTCTGAGGGGAATCTTCGCTCTTTTGTCTACATCTGTGAACCATTCCATCCCGAACACCCTCACCATCGATGCGTCTAATAGTGAATCTCCCTCAATCCCGTGTGACACCAGCCGACTAGCTGCTGGAAGTCGTGTTCCCGCAAACGAAATCTCAAAAAGATCAGCGTCAGCATCCCACTCATCAGCAGCTGTTTGTAATGCATCACTAACAAGTGAATCCGTTGTCACTGTGTAAATAACATCCGGAAATCCTGAATCTGGACAAGTAATTGAAACTTGCATTTTATGTTTTCGTCGTCCTGCTGATGAAACAAAATCTCTAATTATTTGGGAAGTCAAACACCAACTAACTAAATTAGAATAATTCTTCTTCTTTACTTTATGTTTTTCCTTCAACCTGTACAAGAAGATAATATAAAGAAACCATCAAGAGTACAATATCCTGTTTTTGATCGAGCGAAGAAAAGTAAAATGGAAAAAAAATGCAAATCGAACTCCTCTGGAGGGGTCCGCGGAATGAAAAAAGTTTTTTTTTTTTTTTGGAGAGGAGATTTTAGCTAATGACTAAATGCGATAGCAACAGGTAGGCTGTCCTCATGTAGAACTGTTTGAAGTGATATTAGATTTTTGCTGTTTGAGATTCTTAAATATAACAAACATCACATACCACAACACCAACCTCATCAGCTAAGTGTTTATGCCTGCTTCTGGATGTCCTTCTTACGGAGTCCCATGAACTTTGCTCTCTCAGTCTGGGTCTGGAAGTGACCGTGTCCCATCTTGGATGAGGTGTCGATGAACTTCAAGTCGATTTGTTCCTGAGCAGCTCTGCTGGTTTGTGGGGCAAGTGGACGACGAAGGGTGATGACACGCTTCACTGGTCCAGGGCATGAACCCTTCAACATGACGTACTGGTTGTTAACAACTCCGTAGTGAGGGAATCCTCCCAATGGAGTGATGTCCTTTCCGGTGATGTCGATCGAGGTGGTGGCGTTACCGTTCTCAGCCTTGGCAGCCTCAACTCCGATTTTGTAAATCTTCTTGTTCAACTCAGTACGGTGATGGAATCCGTTCTGACCAGCACGGGCAACAGAGTACGAGACTCTGGAAGGATGCCATGCTCCAATACAGGCAACCTTACGAAGACCTCTGTGGGACTTTCTTGGAAGTCTGCTGACTCCCCATCTGTGGGTCACACCCTCCATACCGTGACCCTTGCTGACTCCGATAACATCACATCTCTCGGACTCAGTGAAAACCTGGTCAACGGTCACCTTCTTCTCCAAAAGGGACTGGGCGTACTTGATCTTCTGCGCCATGTCTCCTCCGTTGATCTGAATCTCACAGACCTGAGCCTTCTTGCTTCCCAATTTCAAGGCGCTTGGGCTGGTGTGTGCCAACACACGGAGAACGGTTGCGTGCTTGGCCATGCGTCCGAAGGTGGTTTCTCTGCTGGCAGCGTTCTTCTCGTAGTCAGCAACGTACTTGGTGAAAGCCTTCTGCTTCGATGAGAACCAGCTTTTGTAGTAACGACGGAGCATCGCCTCTCCAAGCTTCTGGGCCCACACGGTGGTGACGGCACGGAGACCACGGGCAGTTGGCTTGTATCCTACGATACCAACAACAACCATCTCTGGGACGTCAAGGATGGTGACTGGCTCGCAGACCTCCTTCTTGTGCATCTTGGATCCAGCTCTGTCAAGCTCACGGACAATGTGGGTCATACCCGCCTTGTATCCCATGAACGCGGTCAAGTGTGGCTCCTGAGCAGCGTCGTCAATTGGGAATGATCTGACACGTCCTCTGATGTGACGACATCTCTTACGTGGGAGGTAACCCAAATGACCGTGACGTGGTACTTCGAACTTACGGTGAGACATTTTGTGGTGAGAAGCTCTGGGGAAGAGAATGAGCATACAACAAGAAAACAGAGAGTAACAAAGTGGACGCATCTTACCACGTGACATCATTACAAAGCGACAACAATAACAGATCCGTAATGAGAGCCACCTGAACAACACAACCTGACAACTGATATCAGTCATCAGTTCACCTGAAGAAGGAAATAATAAATAACTGTTGGGTGACGCTTTACATTATCTGATATCAAAGACTCTTTTTATTTTTTTTGAATGTTTTTTTTTTTAATGTTTTCTTTTCATAAGAGCTTACCACCCCCCCCGCTGCGGCTTTATGTGCCATTGTTTACAGCGGACTACTTGTGCACTTCACAATGAGGTACTGTTTTGGTTTTGTTTTGTTTTCAGAACTTGTTGTTCACTTTATCATCTAAGATAGATTTTAAAAAAAAAAAAAAAAAAAAATTGACTTTTATCTTAAACTATTATTAGTCAAAAGAACACTTTGTTGTGATGTTTTTGTTTGTGTCACGAAACCCCCCGTGAACCGACTTAAACTGATAAAACTAAAGGAGGTTTACGTGTGCTGCCCAACATTATTTTTCGTTCCTACAATACTTTGTTAAATGCAAAAAAAAAAAAAAAAAGAACGACCGTATCGTAAGGTCTAACGAGTTTAAACCGTGAATCACCCAACTCAGAGAGAATTATATAAGAGATTAACGTGATTACCAAATACCTGGTTGAGAATGGGCATACCCAAAAGGGTGATAAGTTTCACAATAGAAACAGTAATAAACCTTTATAATACTAAAGTAAGTAATGAAGGTTAAATCTTGGAATTAAAAAAAATTACAAAATATAAAGCTCCGTTATAGAATAGCTAAGATAGCAACCATAATATACTACACAATGGAGTACATTATTATATATATATAGTATAGACTTGCAAGCCATGGCAAACGCATCAGTATGTGGGTTTTTTCTCGGTTCTGGCCTGTTAGCTAGTACGTCGAAGGATTTATGTGAGGACCATTCCCCTTGGATTGGTAACGCGGCTGTGGATGTAACGGATTACATATTTGATGGAAGCGAGATCCACGAGTCGGATCACAATACTGCTGAACGCTACCGAGGTACCCCAGAGCAAGTGGTTGGTCCCGCTAACTTTGGTCATAGCCTTCTTCCGAATGTGGAGGCTGGGAGGGGCAAGACTAGATCTAAATAAATGTGACGGATTACATACCACAACACCAACCTCATCAGCTAAGTGTTTATGCCTGCTTCTGGATGTCCTTCTTACGGAGTCCCATGAACTTTGCTCTCTCAGTCTGGGTCTGGAAGTGACCGTGTCCCATCTTGGATGAGGTGTCGATGAACTTCAAGTCGATTTGTTCCTGAGCAGCTCTGCTGGTTTGTGGGGCAAGTGGACGACGAAGGGTGATGACACGCTTCACTGGTCCAGGGCATGAACCCTTCAACATGACGTACTGGTTGTTAACAACTCCGTAGTGAGGGAATCCTCCCAATGGAGTGATGTCCTTTCCGGTGATGTCGATTGAGGTGGTGGCGTTACCGTTCTCAGCCTTGGCAGCCTCAACTCCGATTTTGTAAATCTTCTTGTTCAACTCAGTACGGTGATGGAATCCGTTCTGACCAGCACGGGCAACAGAGTACGAGACTCTGGAAGGATGCCATGCTCCAATACAGGCAACCTTACGAAGACCTCTGTGAGACTTTCTTGGAAGTCTGCTGACTCCCCATCTGTGGGTCACACCCTCCATACCGTGACCCTTGCTGACTCCGATAACATCACATCTCTCGGACTCAGTGAAAACCTGGTCAACGGTCACCTTCTTCTCCAAAAGGGACTGGGCGTACTTGATCTTCTGCGCCATGTCTCCTCCGTTGATCTGAATCTCACAGACCTGAGCCTTCTTGCTTCCCAATTTCAAGGCGCTTGGGCTGGTGTGTGCCAACACACGGAGAACGGTCGCGTGCTTGGCCATGCGTCCGAAGGTGGTTTCTCTGCTGGCAGCGTTCTTCTCGTAGTCAGCAACGTACTTGGTGAAAGCCTTCTGCTTCGATGAGAACCAGCTTTTGTAGTAACGACGGAGCATCGCCTCTCCAAGCTTCTGGGCCCACACGGTGGTGACGGCACGGAGACCACGGGCAGTTGGCTTGTATCCGACGATACCAACAACAACCATCTCTGGGACGTCAAGGATGGTGACTGGCTCGCAGACCTCCTTCTTGTGCATCTTGGATCCAGCTCTGTCAAGCTCACGGACAATGTGGGTCATACCCGCCTTGTATCCCATGAACGCGGTCAAGTGTGGCTCCTGAGCAGCGTCGTCAATTGGGAATGATCTGACACGTCCTCTGATGTGACGACATCTCTTACGTGGGAGGTAACCCAAATGACCGTGACGTGGTACTTCGAACTTACGGTGAGACATTTTGTGGTGAGAAGCTCTGATGGGGGTAACGAGAATAAACTTTAAAACTTGTGAGCTATTCCATCATCAGCACCTCAAATCAAAGCAACACAATACGAGGAAAGGAGGAGCAAAGTGTTGCATCTTCGGTCGCAGATCTTAAATCGGTTTAGAGGTGCTTAAGCATCGCTCTTAACAAAACAAACAAAACTACAGCACGTTGACTTGCTGTGTTATTTATGTGTTAGTGGGTGTTGGTTACAAAGCTATTTGCAGTTCAGTCTGGAAAATATTTATTATATTTCCCTACTTATGGATAGGATAGACTCCCTTGTTGTTGTATTCAATTACAGTAGTCAGAGTACTTCTAACACTTTAAAGGTGAATAGAGATTATGATTTTCAATATATTTAATCACAGAAGGATGAACAAGTCCATATATCGATGTATCATTGCGTATGCTCTCTCTGATATACGTCGATGAGAGAGGTGCTCCAATCAGGTCAGAAGCGACTTTAAATCGATCACTTGGAAGAGGAAGAGATGATGGATGAGGGTATCCTGGTCTCGGAACGACAGTGAAATCGAATTCCGCAATAAGTTTATCTCCAGTCTTTCCTTCTAAAGATGGCCATTCAACAATTGATGAACTGTTTTCTAACCAATCGGATCCAACAATAAATGATAATTTAGAATCGCTATACTTAGTCGACAGTAACTTTAATAAATCATAAGTCGCAAACCCTTTTGGTTGATCACGTTCGATGTCCTCTATTACTATTTTATCTGTCTTTCCAAAATATCCATTCACTGACAGCTCAGTTAATTCCAACCTGTGATGGTATCTACTCATAGTTAACTTGTCTTCTCTATCACCACAAGGGACGACTAAGACTTTGTCAGCATGCTTTCCATTAATTAGTTCACCAATACACAACATATGACCTGCTGTTGGAGGATCCATCGTTGCTCCGAATACTGCTATTCGCTGTTTGTGAAGTCGAAGTACTGTTCGATGAAACATTTTTTTAGATGTGTGTTTTTTTTTTTTTTTTTTTTTTTCCTTTATAAAAAAATAAAATTTACTTTTCCGGAAATGATTAGCTCAGATTTGGGTGTCAAACAACATTTCATTACAAGACAGTAACTACTATTTTTTTTTCATTTTTTTTTTTTATTTTTTTTCTTAAATCCTCACGCAGCGGGGGGGAATTCGGGGAAAAAAAAAAAAAAAAAAAAAAAAAAAAAAAAGAGAAAAAAAAACATTCCAACTCATATTTACTATAGAACACTAGAAAAAAAGATAACAATTTTCTTTGCGACTCTTTGACTCGACTTCAGGTCGGGGGATGACACATGAAGACTTCTATTTGAGTTGAAATAAAGCACCAAACATTGAGCAAGAATCATTCATATTTTCGAATCCTATTTTTGTAGGGAGCTGAAGTTCTTTCTTCTTCTTTTTCTATATTCTTTTCTTCTTTTTTTTTTTTTTTGTCCTTTTTAAACCTCTCTGAACACAAAATTTCGTAAAATTAGATTTTTAACTCAGCGCACTACGAATGCGTGTTGTTGTTATTGTTATTGTTATTGTTATTATTATTTTTTTTTTTTTTTTCCTTCTGCAAATTCAGTTCAGAACTCATTCACACATACAAGAGAGGTAAGCGTTCTGCTGGCTGCGGCTTCAAAGTTATTGCGCGCAACTTACTTCAGATAACTTAAAAACACGAATTGAAGAACACTCCATCAGGGAAAGCTCTTCTCAACGTCAACGAGATGACGAAACATCCCTGCAGACAATCAGATGTGTTGGTACAAAGGCCTACAATGAAATGGCCTTTTGACGATTATTTTATTATAAAGTTAGAAGTCCCAAACAAAACCAATAGTTGTCTATTGGCCAAAGACAGCTGGCTGGATAGGAGCGTGGTCAAGTTTTTCGGTTTGTCTTCCAAACTGAATTTGTAGCTGGACGAATGTCTGCTGAACTTTTTTAAAGTCTCTTTTCTTGTTCGCGTGGAAATCAGCGTATTCCTCGTCGAAGAGGATACAGGCTTTTTCATAGCGTTCTTTGGCGTCTTTGTACTTACGGTCTGCAATTCCCTTGTTTTGTTCTGCCTTTGCCATCTTTGTACCGGCAGCCTTCGTAAGAGCTGCGTTTGCTGAATCGACATCTTCTTTACAAACTTTCATAGTGACTTGCATTCTTTGAATTCTTCTGATTTCTTCTTTGATAGCAACATAACAACCAATGTAGTACTTCAGTACTTCGAGTACTTGCATGTTTTCCTTCGCAGCCTGAGCTTGTGCAAGTTTACTCAGGAGGTTGGTGTACGTTCCGCTGTTCTTCAAATCAGAACCTAAATTCTGATCAGCTGTAGATTCCAACTCACCAGTCGAACAGAGAAAGGACGACAACTCAGACAAAGATTTTGAAATACCAGTTCTGTTGTCGATGTGACGTTTTAATCTGTCCTGCGCGAGACTGAGCGCATCCTCCATGTTCTTGGCGTATGTTTTACGATCTTCGAGCTTCAGATTCTTTTCAGATTCCTGTTTGTTTTGTTTTAATATTATTCACTACTGAAGACTAATGAACATCACATCACATTCAGTACGAGATGTCTTGCACATGGTTTGAGTCACTGAGGGCATCGGGAACACCCTCCCCCGTCACAAACCCCCATGTGCGTGTAAAAGGGAATTAGCTTTCACATCCTTCTTGTGATCTTATCTTAACCAAATCAAAACAACCTCCAGTCAAGACAGTTACATAAAGAGATTACCTCATCATATTCAATCTCATTTGGGGAAAGAACAAGTCTTGCACATGGTTTGAGTCACTGAGGGCATCGGGAACACCCTCCCTCGTCACAAACCCCCATGTGCGTGTAAAAGGGAATTGTATTGCCGACAGCAAGCAATATTCAAAAAGACTGTATCACGCATGGTTGTCCCAAACTTCATAATAGCCCAACTGAGCATAGAAGTTGGAATATGGAATATACGTAACATGACAAGGTCCTGAGCTGCAATAGGCAAAGGATGTCATTTCTAAGAAGAAACTTCTCTCGTCGTAAAATCCGCGGAAAACAACCCGCACTTCTCGCGGTGTAATCTATGCACTGTTTAGGCGCTCCGACGGCAAAGTAATATACGTCGGCCAGACAGCTAATTCAGCACTGGAGCGAGCGCAAGAACCCTATCAACTTGCTATACGGTACGACCAGCGGGGAGCTTTGCACCATTTGAGAGGGTGCCTCCCAACCATTGCGACCGAGTTGGAGATCTGAACAAAAATAAATTATCGAAGTCTTGGAGAGGACAAGTCACCGTTATCACTCCAAATGGGTTAGTCGGAGGCGGCGTGCAATACTCCTTTTGAAGAGGCTCAAGACAGAAGACAACTCAAGCGAGAAGGCAAACAGAATTTGTTCAGGTGGTTGATCCTGCACTTTTGACTCGTATCAGTATCTGCAATGCAGCGAAAAGCTACTCAGGAGTCGGTTAAAATCATCCTTACTGTGAGAGAATGAGGTGGGGAATAGACAACCTCCTTCCAGGAAGATGAAGAGTTTGCTTAAATCATTAGCGTCTTGCACATGGTTTGAGTCACTGAGGGAATTGGGAACACCCTCCCTCGTCACAAACCCCCATGTGCTGGATTGTTGCAAAGGACCAAGTCGATCGTGTTCGCAGACTCCAGAGTTAGGACCTGCAAGCCAGACAATGTCTTGGCCGAACAGCTGGTGCAGCTAGTGGGATAAGTTGTGGAAGGAAAGGGTATTCCCTGATAAGAGCTTCGAGTACTGCAGCCTCGTTAGTGCGGATATTCCAGACGGAAGAATGATAATGGAGGCAATGATGCAGCAACAGCAATCCCATGTTCAACGACTGCCCATTCAGCAGCAGCCATGTGCAAATGATGGAGGACTAGCTTTACGAAAAAGCTTAGAATGGCTCATCACCAACTGCAACAAACCCGACTGGTGGACTGATGGTGAAGTAAGTCAAGTAGTCGTCCAGGGGGGAAGATAGCTGGACGACCTCCAGCTGCACCACTTCAGTCGCAACAGGAAAGATCCCGTGGGCTATTGAGAAAAAGATGTCGTTGGCATCTTTTTCTCAAATGTACTTCAGTAAAGGGAATCTCTCATCGGGAGAGTACAAAGAGAAGGTTTTAACTATCGTATTTTAGTTCTTCAAATCCAATCTCATTTGGGGAAAGAACAAGTCTTGCACATGGTTTGAGTCACTGAGGGCATCGGGAACACCCTCCCTCGTCACAAACCCCCATGTGCGTGTAAAAGGGAATTGTATTTCCGACAACAAGCAATATTCAAAAAAACTGTATCACGCATGGTTGTCCCAAACTTCATAATAGCCCAACTGAGCATAGAAGTTGGAATATGGAATATACGTAACATGACAAGGTCCCGAAGAACCCTATCAACTTGCTATACGGTACGACCAGCGGGGAGCTTTGCACCATTTGAGAGGGTGCCTCCCAACCATTGCGACCGATGAGTTTTAAAAGACTTCAAACTAATACGAAACACATACCGCGGCAGTGGCAGTCTGTTCGGCTCCCTTCTTTTTCCACATCTTAAACCATCCTTCCTTACCCTTCTGAACCATACTTGACATAGCTCCACCTGAAGTAGTTGCAGTTCTTTCTTCAACTGTTCTCTTGTGACTAGTTTTGTATGCTTCCCAATCACTTGTTTCCTTCTCACAGAAAGCCCGAAGATGTTCGCTTTCCTTTCCGTATTTATGAACAGCGAGTGCTGAAAGAAATTTAGTCATCGCACGCTGACGGTACGACAAAAGATCAGCCTGTTTTTATTTGACTTACCGAACTGGATAGGTTTTGATGAAGAAAACTTTTAAAAGACATACGTCACTGAGAACAATCTTTTCGATCTGCCCCTTTACATTCTTCTCAGGAAGAGGAGGTATAATACAACCAGCGTTGTCGTAGCAGACAGCGTCACGTAGCCAGACGAAGTCGCTGTATCTGCGAGGGACGCGAAGGTTCTTTCCCCATCCTGGAAGTTCACATTTAGTGACTACGTGATAAATCCAATATCCAAGGTCGGTTGCTTTCTCTGGCATTGTCATCTTTGGATCGGTTACTCTGAATTGGAATTTTGAAATTCCCGCAACTGCCTCTACAATCGGATCAGCAACTCTAATGGTTCCTTCTCTTGATCCAGGTTCTTCTCTTTGGATTGTTGATTCTACTGGTGCTTTAGTTGGTTCTGGTTGTTCAACAGAGATATCTTTCTCTTCTTCAACTTCCTCCTCAACTTTCTTAGGTTTTGGAGGTGCTGGTTTGCTGAATGGATCTTCTCCGACATCGACCTCCTCACTCGGATCGATGTGCTTGCGGTCATCTTCGCTATCACTCATATTGTTTGATGTCTTTTGTCTGCGTTTAGGAATGAGAAATATAATCACAAATATACATTTTGTACTAAAATAACCAACAGTAAGATATCACAATAAAGATAGAACAGAAGATAGGATCAATTCAACAAATCAGTTCCAGTTAAGGCAAGGAGGGGGAATTTTATTAAAATTAAAAACTGTTCTTCCCAACAGATTTATAATCGTAGGCAACATAATAACAAATTGCGAATACCAGAAAGTGTAACACTCCAACATACGATACGATTAGTATTCTGGTGTAAGCATTGCTGTTTATTTGTTTAATTAGTTGGAAGGCAAAGCTGTCAAAAGATGATCGAAAAGGTTGGGCTGCAGATGGTTGTGAAGACGGTTTCGAACTGGACACACAAGTGATTAGATTGTTGCTAACGTTTTGTAGTTTAACTGCTCTCTTTAAATTATCTAATTCGCAGATTGTGGAGTTGCGCTGTTTTTCCAGAAGAGTCACCTTGTCTTTCAATTGCTCTCTTTGTGACGTTAGCAGCGCCACCGCCTCACTTCCGGGTGCAGATGGGATGCCACTTTCTTGTTGAATGAGGCTGCTGAAATTAAAGTCATCGCCACCTTGTTTTATTGATCCAAGCTGTTGAGTTATAGTAATAAGATGTTCTTCCTTCTCTGTTAGTGAAGTTGTTAAGTTTTTAATATTTTCAATTAACTTATCAGTGGTGGCCTCCATTCGGATGAGTTCTTCTGTTTTGTCTCGGAGTTGGTTTAGAACGTCTTTTCGTTTCTTTTCTAAAGTGAGGACGACTTGAATAATATCACCACCTTCATCAACTAAAGAAGTCTCAATTCCCATATCTCTTATTGTTTTTAATGACCTTGAGTGGGTGTTGTTTATGTTGTGTTGACTTATTTTTAATTGTTTAATCTCCTCATTCTTTACCTCTACGAGTGATTCAAGACTAGTCTTATCGGTGAGTACTGATGTTAGGTTTAATTTTATTTCTTCAAGTTGTAGTTCTGTTGAGTTTAGTTGTGATTCTAATTCAGAATTTTGTTTTATTGACGTGTCTGTTGGAGATGTTTGCTGACGAAGAGAATCCAGTTCACTCTGAAGCTCTGTTATGGTGTCTGCTTGTCGGAGGTTCTCTTCTTGTGATATTTCTGTCTCTCTGAGTTGAGTTTGTTGAATCGTTGAAAGATGATTACTGAGGTCATCATTACGAGTCTCCAGAACTGTAAGGACGTCGCGTTGTTGTTGTAGTTGAGTAGTCAGTTGAGTGATTTCTCTGTTTTTAATTTCAATCGCAGTTTCCAATTCACGTCCACCCAACATTGTTTTATCCAGATTCTCACGAAGTGATTCAACCAACTTTTGCTGTTCTTGATTTCTAGTTTGAGACTCTTCGTGTGATGACTGGAGGTGTTCTGCTGCTCTCACTTGTGTTTCTAATTTATTATTCTCACTGGACACTATCATCGCATTCAATAAAACTGGTGTCGGATTTGGTAGCTGACCAAATCGACTGTACAGTTGTTGAAAACCTTCTTCAGCAAGACTCGATCGTTCGAGTAATCTCGCGAAAAACGCCTTAAAAAATCCCAAAACCTTTTCAATGTCTTTTCGATCACACGTGTCTTGCTTCTGTACCTTCGTAGTAAACTCTTTGACGAAAACTACTAATTCTCGTTTCTCATCAGCAGAGTTCGATATGTTTGTAACAATCGTTTCATATCGACTTTGGAATGAAGAAAGACTATCCTCAAAGTCGAAGTCTCTCCACTGCTCGTACACATTCTTCGATTCTGTGGGCGGGGGTTCAACACCTTCCATTTATTCCAATCTGGTGAATAATAAAATAAATAATTTTCGAATACTCAAATTGATTCTAAACTTCAAACCCTGCTGAGTGTTTTCATTCTTTTTGTTGTTGTTTCTGACTGGGTTGAAATAACTTAAATAGTTAAGATTGGAATCGACACTTTCTGCAGTCCAGCTTGGCAAACTGTTTGTGTGTAATGTTATTTCATAAATTTTAAAAAAATCAAAAAAAAAGAGCCTCTTCCCTCTTTTTTTTCTTCTTTTTTCTTTCCCGTCTTCTTTTTCTTTCGGTTTTTTTATTTTTCCTCCACAAGTGCTTAGAAGAATGTCTCAGGCATGTCGTTGTTCATCACCTGCTTGTCAGTTGCATGTGCTGAAGGTTGGTTAATACCAGCGCCGAATACCTTTGGTGGGCCTGGTGCTGGAAATTTCGCGTCACAAGTCTGTTTTTTTTTTTTTTTTTTTTTTTTTGCATTTTTGTTTCCCTTTCAACCCTATTAACCAACATACCTGAACACATGCAATAGCTGGGCATCCTGGTTTCTTTGTTGCTGGAGTCTTCAACATTTTTGAATGAATTGGTGTTTTCTAAAAGTGTACACTGAGAGGAAGATAATGAATAATCGAACTCACATAATACACCACATCAAACAACAGCAGCAGTGAACATCATAAAATTTAAAACTCGTCTGAAAGTGAACTAAAACGAGGAATTGAGGTGATGTTTAATTATACTGAAATTCAATAAACGAGCAATTATTATTCTATTTTTTCAAACTTTTTTTTTTTTTTTTTTCCCTGATTTCTTTTTCTTCCCCTCCCTTAAAGATTTTTTTTGCTTTTATTAGCCTTAAAGGCACTTCTTTTAAGAAAAAAAAAAAAAAAAAAAAAAAAGAAAATCTAAACAAATAACGATCAGGGGGAAAGACTTTTAGTAAATACATTGAAATGGAAAGAAAAAAAAAAAAAGGGAACAACACACACAATAATTCTATCGAGAAAGCAGCAGACTGACCTGCTTCTCTCTGTCGGAGTAAACGACTCATGAAAGAGCGCATTGGTGCGATGGTATCACCGCCTTTCTGTGTTTTAGTCAAAAGTTAAATCTAAGAATCGGAATAACAGTCAAAGAGTCTGCTATCCAATACGAACATCTCTTTTGGTGATAAAAACACTGATTTGTATTGGTTTTGTATTGTTGATGTAAGGGAAAAAAAAATAACAACGGAACACACAAAAAAAAAAAAAAAAAAAAAAACCCCTTCAGATAACTAGCAACTGTAAAGCGTGTTGTGTAAGCCTTGGTTGGTACACATTAACTGCTCTCACATGAATAGTTATAAAAAAAAACTACAAAAGGAGAAACGTTTGAAATACACGGAGTAAAGACAATAACTCAATTCCCCTCCCCCTCAGAAATCATAAAAGTTTAAAGTGAAAGACAATTCAATCACCATTTACGCTAATTACTGCCATTTTGCGAGGAAGGTACCAATCTAATTTAACGCACCCTTTTTGTTCTTAAGATGCAATATAAATAATCCCAACAGTAAAGGGAGACTAAATTCACCCACAAAAGCACCCGTGTTTCTGCGAAAATTATTACTTTTTAAAACTAAAATAAACAGATGAAATCTAATGCGGTTTTTTTTTTTTTTTTTTTTTTTTATGTTTTTTTTCTGCTGCCGATTCTAAAAGCAACGTATCGATTCGAGAACTGCTCACTGCAACCCAACTACACAAACAGGTTAGACAACGACCCGTCATTTGATGAAATAAAATGAAATATACCACCAATAAGAGCGTTGAGGACCATTAGTGTCATTGCTCAACTCTGTTAGAGAAGTTACCAGAAGAGCGACGTAATCGATGTCGGCTCTTCTTAACCTAGACAAGCAGTATTGTCTAAGGGTTGGATTGTTCACCCACTAACAGGGAACGTGAGTTGTATTAAAAACAATTCAAAATGCTGACTGGGAATCCTGAACGTGGTGTGGTCGTCAGTTTCGACGTTGATTACGATAATTCTCAATTCGTGACATAGTTGAATAAAGATTTCCATTTGTTATCCTAGAAGGTGAAAGTGGTGGTTGCGGGAGAGGTGTCGACAACACAGCAGTTGCTTCATTCAGAATAGGAGTGAGATGTGAAGCACCACCACCACCACCACCACCACCAGTCGATTTGTTAACATGAACCTGACGAATAAGTTGGCTGACATTCTTCTGAAGAGCTTTGTTTTCTCTTTCTAATGCCTGAATAGTTTCGGTCTTTAATTGAAGTTCCTCGTTAGCATTTACTAAGCTGCTCTTTAGATGGTCAGACTGCGCGGTGACTGCTCGGACTTGCTCTGCTCTCATTTTTAATTCCTGTTGAAGTTCAATCATCTTTTGATGCATGTCTTCGATCTCAAGTTTGATTTCAACATCAGGTGGATTCACCATCGTCATCTTCTCAACAAGAAGAGAGATTCTGTTGTCTTTCTCTGAAACAGATCTTCGAAGTAAAGTAACCTCCTCCGACAGTTTGAATAGTTGAGAGTCTTTTATCTTCGATTCAGTTACATGAATCTCAGCCTGTTGATCCAAAGATAGCTGTTCTCTTGTTTTTAACTCTTCTTGTCTACGTTGGAAATCCTCAACCATCGACTGAAGCATTCCCAATTCTCTTCTAAAGTCAGCGTTCTCTAATCGAAGTTCCAGCAGTCCTCTATTCTCATTTTCTAAATGTTTATTACTCGTCTCCGCAGCAGTAAGACGTTCTTTATTATCTCTCAAAGCGCTGTGTAGCTTATCAAGTGTTTCTGTTTGTCTTTGAATGGTTAAGATCAGTCTCGCTCTATCATTCGCAAGCTGGGGATCAACTGCCATGTTTTGAGACCCCCCCTGGGTGAGGGGGAAGGCTGGCCTGGAACAAGAAATAAAATAAAACTACCGAACTAATTAAATAAAAACCTCCTCCATCATATTAACTGTGGTGTTGGTAGAAGTTTATGATGAAAGAGAGTCAGTAATGAGGAACGTGTTGGTACCTAAATTGGTAACAAAAAAAAACAGGCAAGTTGAGATGAATCAGAATTAAATAAAATGAATCAAACATAAAAATAAAATAAAAAAAAAACAGCATCAGAGTGGCCAGTAACAACGATTCTTTTTTCTTTACAACCTTCGATAGTTACCTTCAATTGCTAAAAGTAGTTCTCTCACTTTCTCTTCGCACTCTTTGATAACTATTTCATCATCTTCTTCGTTGATGGAGTTATTAGTTTTGGTTGAGTTTTTCTTATTTTTAACACATTTTCGATATGAATTTGAAAATGATAATTTAAATTTAGGGAGTCGCTGAACAGGCGCTGTGACCAACAACTGCAAGTTGCTGTTATCTGAAACAGACTCCACCAATCTCTGAAACGAAGAAATGTATTCCGAATACACAGAAACTATCCTACTACTTAGGCTTTCTAACATTTTAAGAACACCAACAAATAAATTACTTTCAGTATGAGCTCTGTACACACCAAGTAGTGAGCTGTGGATTGAAATGATTTCTGTGATGTTATTTTTAATTAATTTTATTGAAGAATGTTTCTCTGACAACATTACAGTCAAAGTTCTGATGTAAGAGACTTCCGCATCAATTAAAGAAACGTCACATATTTCTGATTTAAATCCAAAACCAGGAGTGTGAACAGACACCAACGTCATTGAAAGTCTTCGTAAATGTTTTCGAACTTTTTGTGTTGAAGAGTTTTTACTTATCGACGTCTTTATCTCTGTCCTCCCTGGATCAAAAGAACAATCCAACGCATCCAACATCGGTGTTAAATTATTATCGCGAACTGTTGTTCCTCCCGTCAGCTCAGCAAGTCTAATCATTTTTGAGTAAAACCTTCCCTTCGCTGATAGCTCAACGCAGTGAATAGGAACTTGTTGATCAAGAAGCTCACTTTCAATAGAATTGTGTGCAGTGACTACAGGTTTTATAATTCCAGATCTCTTCGAACTCTTTCCATCAGAAATTAGAATCACAACCGAAGCAGACTTTAGTTTCTTTGGAACTCCGGAGATGATTTGCTTTGCTTTTTCGAGTCCCAACGAGTACTTCGTTCCTCCTTCAGGAAGATTATCAGATGTCTGTTTTTTGATATTAATTTCGCTTCGACGCTTGCGTTCAACTGTCGTAACAGTTCGAGTGTTAAATAAGACAGTCGAGTAGACATCAGTACAGGCTGCCCTGTGTGATAACACTGATGAGACGGTATTCCTGATTTGTGAGATTTTGTTATCTTCTTCAGAACTTTTTGAATAGTCGATTAGAAATATTATATTCTTCGAATGAGTACAATAAAAACTATGACATCCACTGTGTAAGACTCCAAGACTACAACCTGAAGGTTCTGTACAATGTTGACATTGCTGACGACATTGTGACATTACAATCTGATGATCTGTTTCTTCACAAGGATCATTCCATTTCGACCAAAAACTATTGTGATCAGTCAAATCAAATCCAAGCATGTCTTCCGATGGTGTTATTCCAGTTCCGAATGAAACGTAATGGCAATGACCTTCTCCAAGAGATAAACACATATCCTTACAAGTTAATTTATTAAGATTTCTATCATCAGGTGAGATGTGAGGAATACTAACTACTCCATGTTGAGTCTGATGCTTACCCGAATGATTATATTTTAGTAAACAAGGATGTCTACACATCGGACATGGAACACAACACAGATGGGAATCTGTTGCTTCTAAAGTACATTTGTGTAGACCGCTGTGACATTCTTCGTTCGGTAGAATTATTCGACGACATCTTCTCTGAGCGGGTCGTAGACTGCCATTGTCATCCCAAATAACGTCACAGTAGCCTCCTGTTTTTGTATCACAGCTGCATAGTTCATTACAGTAGTGGATGCCTTCACATGAGTGAGTCTTCTTGTCATCACAGTTACCAACACATTGTTTGGTACAACCTTGTCTCTCACAGTGATGAGAACAAGACATCACTTTGTTATTACTTTGTGATATCTGACTGTTTGAGTCATTATTATTATTATTATTTGTGTTACCTACTTCAGAATAGAATTGTTAATTAAAGACTTTTTTTTACTTCTGTTTGATAAAACTTTGTTCAAGGGTCTCTAAAAAACTGTTCTCCAAAAACCTTTTCCTATTATATTTTTACAAGTAAGGAGTACCAGCAATGCTGTATCCCAGTTTAACGATCACCTCTTCTCCGCTTTCTATTTCTGATATGATCGCGTCTCCAGTTTGTTTTGGAATCATTGCTGTTCGTAAAGTAACGGAAGAGGATCCGCTCATCATTGAAGTCATAGAATCGGTTTCATTATTCACAACCAACACACCCATAGCACCTGCTGCTTCACAGAACTCAGCCATTAGTGTGAAGGTGCAATCTCCTCTTTTTACAAGACATATTTTCCCTTTCATGCTTGATTTATTTCTCAATTCTCGACAAGCTCTGTACGGCACTGCCATCATCACTTCTCCAACATCACGTCTCACAGTCAGATATGGTAATCCAAATTGCGCTGTTGAATAATCAACTTTTCCCATTATATTATAAGGCGATTCAATATAAACACAACACACTTCATATGTCGTTAGTAATATTGTTAGCAGCCAACGGATCATTTATTTTATTTTTTTTGTTGTTATGATTTTATTCTGAATAGTCGTGTAAGCATTAAAAAAAAAAAAAACTGGACTACAACTGTACTCCCTGTCTCGATTCATTCTATCGACCATGAAAGACGGTGTCTTCGTTTCTGAGAATGAAAAAAAAAAAAAAAAAAAAGAAAAAAAAAAATGGGGGGGAAAAAAAAATTGAATTTTTTAATTTTTTATAATCTACTCATGTTAACAGATCAGAATTAAGAAGACGAACCGTATTGTTTGTGCCGCATGACCTTCTTCGGCAATCAGAAAAGAAATAAAATAAAATAAAAAAGGGGGATAGATAGCTTTCAATACACGAGTTATCTAATATGTGAATTGGTACTATATCTCTGCCCCCGAGTACCTCTTTCAGTTTTTTTTTTTAAAATTTCATTTATCTTTTTTAGCTTTCCTGCTGGGCATACGTACTCAGTAAAGTTTCGCAGGTAATAACATCTTAGTTATCTCTCTCCCTTTAAACTTTTTTTTTTTTTTTTGGTTATAATGATGAAAATATTAGTTTAACTTAATCACCAACAACGGAGAGAGAGAAGAATATTAACCACAACAAAGAGATTGTGTTGCCTTCTTATTTTCGGATTTTCTAAAAAATGGTTTACACCAATAAGAGTGAATAAAGATAATAATGATTCAATATAATTTCACACAAAAAAAAAAAAAAGGAACAACAAAATATCTCATTTCTTTTTTTTTTTTTTTTTTTTTTTTTTGGTATCTACTTTTGTGGATGATTGTTATTATTTTTCTAAAAAAAAAAAAAAAAAAAAAAAAAAAAATTGTAAATATGATCAACCCTATTCTATAGCATCACCATCATGTCTGCTGTCGCTAACTTCTATCATTTCACTACTTGTGAATGATTGATTAGTAACAGATGCCGACTGACTGCCTGCCTGTCCTTCTTCAAGATGTTGAAAAGGGAATAGAGCTGCCCGTAGTAAGTCATGTTTTGAAACAGATTTTAGATAAGAATATGCGAAGGTTCCTGATATTGCGATTCCAACTCCGATGAATTTCATAATCGTCATCTCCTCAGAGAATATAACAATCGCCATGATTATCAGTGTTATTTCTTTACAATGACCAATCACAGCTAAAGTAACAGCGTTGGCCACATGAACAAGCTGCAACTCAAAAAATAACAAAGCAACCGCGGCAATACCACCCAAAGACGCGATAAATAAAATCATGAGACTCTCTTCAGGCGACGTCATAAACGGTTCGTTCACTAATTTCTTCCTCTCAAGTACCAACGACATTATCAAAGGTCCTAAACTAGCTGATGGACTAATAAACAAAAGTGTTTTATAATTACTGATCGCGTTGCTTTTTGATGTTATTTTCTTAAGGAGAACTTCAGTAAGCGACCATCTGGTTGCGCTCATGATGGTGGCGCTTAACGACAAAATGAACCCAACTTGAACACTCTCTTGTTTTAAATCTCCAATCATATATAATAGTATTCCAATAAAAATTGAAACCATCGATAAAATTACGTCAAATCGTAGGATTTGAAGCTTACACCAAACTGAAATGATGTACGTGAATATCATACTTGTACTTTTAATGACTGTTGCCATCGAAACATCGATATAGACATAACTCCATATCGTAAACGCAATGTCAAGACCAGTGCTCAGACCAACTGGAGCTCCGTCAATAAAATTTTTTAATTCAATAGATGAAAGATTTTCTTTATAATAAATCTTTAGTATCAAAACAGCTATTAATCCTTTAGTAACCATGTGAATAGTAGTGAGTGCCAAGGGATAAGCTAAACCACCATACAGAGTGTGGTTGAACCATTTATTATAAAGTGTTAGAGGGACACTTACTGCAAACCACGCCATCGAAAGAGTCAACAGTCTTAGAAAATGAGGAACGTCTACCCATCCACATGTTCGCAATCCAATCCTACTTCTCACAATCTTTGCAAGAATCGATATACCAATCGTAAGTGCTAAGAATGATAGGAGAGGAATTACTTCAAATCCTTTCGACTGGTCAGCAGCCGACTCTGTGTAAGTCACAGTCGTCATGTTCGTGTAGAGTACCGATGGTGGTGCTCCCAGCATACCTTTTAAGTGAAAAAATAGTATTTTTCTTTATAAATTTTTTTTTACATTTTTAAAAAAAAACTGTTTTATAAAAAACATACTCAGGGTTGGTATTCTGTTCTCTTTTTTTTTTTTTTTTTTTCATATGATTTTTTTTTGTTTTTTTTTTTTGTCTTTTTTACTTTTTTTAACTCACCACTTTTTTTTTTGGGAAAACCCCTAATTCCACAAAAATAGTTTGCGAAATCGCCAACTCATCACAAAAATTTTAACCGCTCGAAACAACCCAACATGACGGGAAAACTTTCAGAATTTTCGGAGCTCCGGTGGTTTATTGGTTATGACCGCCGAATCATGACCCGGAGGTCTCGGGTTCGAACCCCGTGACATCCTTTTTTCTCTTTTTCGTAATGACGGAAAATGTGACCAAAACATAGTCAAAGGGCGGATTGATCACCCACTGGTCGAGTTGAGACATATTCCCGTTGCAATAAATCACCAAGACCCCTCCCGTGTGATCGATCACTTTAAAATGTTACTGTGCAGTTCACCAGTGAGACTAAGACCTCCAACCAAAATTCACCAGACTTCAAGCAGCATTCCAAATTAGGTAATTTTTGTCAGACACATTCGAACCATCGAGAACAGAAATTCTCACGTTAGTAAAAGCCTGACCTTTAGAAATGTGGCTTAACGATCCTCATCATTGATGTAGGTTTCGTGACTTAGAAGCCGCAATGTGGCCCCTCCCAGCCAAACTCCCCACCTGACTGGTGTCTCCAAACGAGGGGTCGAGCCGAAGCCCGTTTGTCGCTGGAATCGGAAAAGCTACGAGTCCGAAACCCTAACCTCCGAAGAGGCAGCTGCCGTTCCCCCATCATTGGATAAGTAAAGCGACGATAAGAGTAGTGGTATTTCATTGTTGGTAAACCTCCCACCTATAACTACACCCGACTAGAGTCAAACTCAACAGGGTCTTCTTTCCCCGCTGACAGTTTCAAGTCCGTTCCCTTGACTGCTGTTCGCCAGATAGTAGGTAGGGACAGAAGGAATCTCATTAGTCCATTCATGCGCGTCTTTGATTAGAAGACGAGGCATTTGGCTACCTTAAGAGAGTCATCAGTTGCAAATTTGTTTTTTCAAGTTGGACTTTGTACGGAACAGGCGGGCTTTTATTAGGGGCTCCCCCCCCCCTTGGGGGGGTTGGGGGGGCTTGCGTCCCGCCAAGAATTTGGCGGACGCAAGCCACCCTTGCACTCTTCCCGCTTGGTAGGCTAAAAAACAAAAAACCCGCCGCAAGCCAAATTTTTGGGTCAAGTTCGAGTCCTGGTGGACAACTTTTTTTTGTAGGGAGTTGGCGATTTCGCAAACTATTTTTGTTGAATTAGAGGTTTTCCCTTTTTTTTTTTTGTATTTTTTTTTCTTCTCCATATCTATTGTTTATCAGAAAGGTTCTTAAAAACACAGGAAACGGACCCCCACACTTTAAGAAAACAAATAAAATTTAAATTTGACTGCTCCAAGTAGCAAGTCACTGACCGATAAAAAGAATCGAAAGACCTACTGATAACCAGACAGCTATTGAGACAACAATTCTGCAAAAATAGAGGAGAGCAGAACTAAAGAAGTACAAGACTACCTTCTAGTAGTGAAGTCTAAACTAATAACTCTTCTTAACAACAACTTGTTATAGTAATTAGTAATTTTTCATAACTTTGGTAGCGTATCAAATGAGAACATAAGACGTTCTTCATATCGAGATCGTGTGATGTACCGTTCGGGTGATGACAAAAGGATCACTCAGCTTTCCTAACTCTTACACTTGCAGATCGAAGCTGAGCACCTCCAGCATTACGAGTAATAGCACCTGGAGTCATATCAGTGGTGTCTTCTGTCGTACGAAGTACTGGAGGAGGTTGTGAGATGTCATCTGGTTGAGATCGATGAATAGTTTCCTGATGGAACTTTGCTGTTGATGTCAGAAGAGCATCCTGATCAGGTTGAGTAGGAAGAGATACCTTACCAGATTCATCAATCACATTATGTTGTTGAAAGTCTGCTTGCTGCTTACGAGCGAGTTTACGACGAGATTCTAATGAAAGAGAAAGAATCTTTTCTTTAAGTTGAATTGGATAAACAAAACCAGTTTCTTCATCAACACAATTTGACGATCCAGTGTCAACCTGTGGAGTAGGAGCAGGTGGTGGAGGTGGTGGTGGTGGTGGTTGCATATTAACACCTGAACCTGAACCACTCATATCAATAGCTACCTGAGGAGTTTCCATATCAACCGCCTGAAGATGTTGTTTAGCAAACAGTTGAGCATCACCATCAGTCACTTGATAACTTTCATACTTCGACAACACACCTCTCAAATATGAGTTTTGCTCAATCGGAGGAGGTTCAAAACCCGCCTCAAACTTTCCAGAAATAAATTCCTTCCAATTTTCATAAGCTCCTCTATTATAGAGTGTGTATGTACGCTGACCGATATTAAAACACCAAGAATACCTCTTTGAGAACCAAATCTCATTAGACGTCACGTTACGAGTTATGTACCAAGACTGAATAACAAAGACACTTAATATAAATAAAATGACTGCTATGTTGTAAAGAAACAGGAAGTAGGTTACTAAGGATCTCTTCGTATCAAAGAAGTAGTCGAGAACGTCACACAATGCGTAAGATTCTAACGATGATAATTTCAAGAATGATAACGAAAAGTACAACACCAGAAACTGACTGATAACTTGAAATACCGTAAACATATAAAATGGTCTGTGATTTCCAGCACCAATAGTATTGCTGGTCCACACACAGTAGTGATCAAAACGAGCTACTAATTTCTTACTGGTGGAGCAGAATTTTGATCGATTTGGTTTTCTTACCATAGTAGTAGGACAGAAGTCTGTGTACTCAATGTCGTATCCGTTTTGAATGTAGTCGAGACATTGTTTTCTACTTTCTTTTGTTGAAATAATTACTCCAGGATCAGCAATCATTGCTTTCACGTAACAATAAAACATCATCAGCGTTACCATCTCCCAGGCTAACTTCGCTCTCGGAGCATCAACGTGAGGAAACACTTGAGTGACCAGAACACCACTACCAAATATTAATGCCCCGGCATACCATCCAGCCAGACCTGGATCCGGACTTCTACTTTTTGCTGCTTTATAGGTTGCGGCTTGTACTCCGTAAAGATTAGCAGCGAGTGCTACAAAACCAAAAACTCCAGGTAGTAAGGCAGCAACAGCAAAACTCAGGTTGGGAAGAATTGCTGCTGCCAATGCTCTTAAAATCTTATCTTTTTTTAAAAGGTTTGGTAAGTTTGTGTTATCAGTTTCAAGTGTTCCGGTTACTGTTGGGTAAAGACTTGGTTCAAAATGTGCTAATACTTTTTGCACTTTTAGAGAATTTGTATTTGGTAAGTCAGACAAGTCAAAAACATGCCTGTGGTTTTCCATTAGATAAATAATCCCCTCAGTATTCTGTGATACAATACAATGAGAGAGATCAATATCCGATACAGGAGAACCCTTTACAGAAAACAGATGAGCTAATAACGGCTTGTTTAAGGCGTATGTTAAAGCTGACTTTCCTAAATTGTCGAGAAGTGCTACATCAGCACCAAAAGTAATGAGTTGACGAATGGTTCCAACATCTTGTCCAGCCCCCGCAGCGAACATCAATGGAGTCATGCCAGTTCCATATGCCGGTGAATTTATATTTACTCGCTTCTCTAGTAGGAAATCAATTATAGTGGTGTGTCCATTCTTTGCTGCCTGGTGAACACATCCGCCTCCCTCCTGGTTGTTGTCATGTAAACGTTCTTCTCCCTCTGCGAGTACTTGCGCAACTAATAAATCGAGTCGACCTGCCTCAGCACATTCTCTCATAGCAGGAAGAGATCTTCCACCTCCATCAGATCGATACTTGTTAATATCAAGACGAGGGGTTGGTGCTGCAGTGACGGCTTCTCCGCCACTCGACAACACTTCGGACATCTTTTACTGACTGGAAAAGAAGAAAAAAAATCAAATAGAAAAAATAACAAACATCACAATCCCATGTGCTGTGCTGATGATAACCTGAATGTCAAATGTGAGATAAAACGATTTTCTTGTTATTGTTCTCCAACTCTATTTAATATCCCAAGAACACAACCAGGAAGCCGTACAATCAGCAGAGGGGGGGGATTTTCTCTTCTTTTTTTTTTTGTTTCAAAGGTTTGATATTGAAATGTTTTTTGTTTTTATTTTTTTTTTGTTTTTTCAGAAGGGTCGGGGGCGGGGAGATTTTCACTTGCGCATATTTTGTTTTTTGTTTTTCGTTCTCAAATTTTTATTATGTTTTTTTTTTTTTCTGATTGATTTGAGAGTTATCATAAATGAAGAGGAGAAAACAAAAAAAAAAAAAAAATAAACAAAAAAAAAAAAAGAAGAAGGGAGAGAAGAGGGAACAAGGAGACCAAGACAACATTAATAAATTATTCAAACAAAGAGAGACAGAAGACAAGAAAAAAAAAAAAGAAAAAAAAAAACTATTCGAATGAAAAACCATTGCATTGCACATGTTCTATGTCGAGACTATTATAAATCATAAAACGCTCTTTGTTGAACATGCGCACAGAATACAGGCAACCAACTTGCATTATTAGGCTTGTTTCTTCTTTTTTTCTTTTTCTTTTTCTTTTTTTTTTTTTTTTTTTTTTTTTTGTTGTCTCCGTAATTTTATCGATTCTCGTGATATATACAGAAGTAAAAAAACAAAAAATAAAAAAAAACAAATTAGTTTTTTTTTTTTTTTTTTTGTTTTTTTTTTTAAACCAACGAGAAGTAGCGAAAGTAGCATTTTACAACATTTTTTTTTTTTTTTTTTTCATTCTTCTTCCTTATCTTTTGTCGGGTATGTAATAAGCCTTCGTATTAAATCTGAGTTTTAGAAACCAAAAGTGCTATGATAACGAGGAGCAAAAAAAAAAAAAAAAAAAAAAGCGTTGATATTAATTTTTTTTTTTTTTTTAAAAAAAAAATTCACGCCGTCATACAGACAGACATGCATGGGTATTGCATATTTTTACTTGACATGCAAAAAAAAAAAAAAAAAGAATACGCCGACAGAAAAAGAATTACAGGTAAAAAAAAAATAAAATAAAAACAACAACAAAATTCACTCTTTTCAATTTTAAGAGTATGTGAAATAAAGTCAAGCACGGATCAGGAAGATGTGAGGGAATTTAAAAAAAAAAAAAAAAACAGTCAGGTCTCTGCAGGATTGTAGCTTGATGTATCCTCGCAAAACCTCTCGTTTCATTTTCGTCAAACAAAAAAAAAAAAAAAAAAAAAAAAACGGATAAACGAATTACAGCTTCTTAGCATTTTTTCCTTCCACGGATATTCCCAGATGCACATCGTTGGAATGATTATTTCGTATTAACAAAGTACTCGGTGTGTTCAAAAGAGTTAGTAAGGGTATTTACTTTAAGAAAAGAAAATGATGCCACCCACTCACCGCCTGGTGATGATTACGTTCCAATCACGAACGACTACAGTAGACCAAGACAATGACTATTGTGTTTGTATCTTTCTTTTTTAATTTATTTCTTTTTTTTTTTTCAATGACTATATTAACAACAAAAAAAATCATTCCCACCAATACAGAACGATGGGTGAGATTAATAACCCTACAAGGTGGATCAGAGTTAGGGTACCAAAGTATGCAGTATTTCAAGAAACATATTTCTTAGGTATAACTTGAGGCAAAGAACTCGAATTCGTGAATTTCCACACAAACCGATTCAAAGGCGGGGGCGGGGGTAGTTTAACAATGTAATGAGGGAGTGGTAGGATATAACAGAGAAATCTCCTTTACGAAAGGCTAGTAAGCAACAGAGATCAACCACCTTTAGGAGGTAATAAAAATTTTGGATCACTGAAGGGGAAGTGAAAAAAAATAATAACACCTACCAAAAAAAGCTAAGTTTTCAGTAAATTTGTTACAACGACAGAGCTGAGGCCACTGTTTGCTCTTTCACTGTTGAAGTATGACGACAACAACATTGCTAGCAACAGCTGCTAAATCTTCCCTGACCTATTATTTGTACAAAAAAGAAAAGCAGGATAGTTACACTTTGAGCTCAACACATAAAAAAGGGAGCTTTAAGTGAGGTAAGGAAATCTTCAAACTATTTACTTTGAGACTTTCGTAAAGTAAGAACTAAGAATAACGAAAACTATATTTACAACAGATAGTAGTAAAGGAAGAATCATAAATACAGCTGGCTACAGCTTAAAGAATAATTGCAGGTCAAGAGTGAGAGTCGCATATGGTTAGGAACACTAATTCTTCTAAAACGAGGACAGGCGTTTCTTGGTCTTGAAAATGACCGTTTTACTTGTAAAGCGACAATGGACTGATACCGTCTGTTCTCATTCTTAGCATAGCGAAGAATAGCAATTTACGACAATTAAAAGAAACTTAGTCCAATATAAAAAAAAACAAAAAAACGGTGTGTAGTTTTTTTTTTCTTCCAACAATTCCTAATTGGGAAGGGAAAAGAGCATTTTTTAGTTTTTCATTTTTTTATTTTGTTATTGTTTTGTTATTGTTGTTGTTGTTGGTTGTTGTTGGTTGGGTTTTTCTTGCTTGCGAAGCGAGATCAACAAGCGCATCCACAAAAGCCTTCTCACCATCAAAATGAAGGCGCGAAGCTCCACAGATACCTTACAAAAGAAACGCTGATATTATACTTGTTGCCTTGTTAAATATGAGCATTTCTTTATTGTCTATTATTTTTTTTTAATTGCTTGCAAAGATTGATCAGTACTATTGCATCCGATGACCTCTCACCATTACAAAAACGAAGGCGCGAAGCTCCACAGATACCTTATGAAAGAAACGCCGATATTAAACTTGTTGCCTTGTTAAATATGAGCATTTCTTTATTATCTATTATTTTTTTTTAATTGCTTGCAAAGATTGATCAGTACTATTGCATCCGATGACCTCTCACCATTACAAAAACGATGGCGCGAAGTCACACAGATGTTTTTAAAAACTGATCATCTGAAAAGACTTAGTTTTTTGAAATTGAAATTGGCCATTGAGAGAATCGAACTGAGGCCATCATTTTACTATTTCTTTTTTTGCTATTCAATACATTATCTGGTTGAGCCTCTCACCAGTTTTTTTTTTTTTTTTTTAAAAAAATTTTTGCTCCTACGGGGAAGAGAGAAAAAAAAATAAAAGAGCTGCAATCAAAAAGAAATGTATACCTCGGAGTGGGCTATCGAGTGTCAGAGCAACATAGACCTGGGACCGCCTTCCCGAGGGGGTTTTTAGATACGAAGAGAAGTCATAAAAACATGACAGAGGGGTACTATAGTTAGGTTTTCTTTTTTTTAAATACCTCAACAACTAGATAGGAGTTTGTCGGTAAATTTAAAAAAAATTAAATGATGGGAGGGAGTAAGAAAATGAACATGTTGCCATGTAGCACTGGTAGTATTTGAAGGGTGCGAATACGTGGTAAGAATTTTATGGGAAACAAGGGTCTTTACTTGTATTTTTTTTTTGACGAACAAAAAAAAAAAAAAAAAAAAAACATTCCATTCAATCTTCCCTTTCAAAAAAAAAAATGTTTTGGAGACTTCCTTAAAAATTAACAACAGAAAAATTAAAAAAAAAAAAATTGTGAAAAAACGTAAAAAAATAAGTTCACAGCAGAATAGTCAGTCAAAAGTGATTAATGTGTCTCAGAAATCGGTAATCCCTAGACAATAATTGCTTATTAGTTTTCATGTAAGGAATAATCCTTGTTCTCCAGTTTCCCGTAAGCTAAGAAACTAATCAAAAAAAAGGACCTCATTTTTGTTTTTTTTTTTAATACGTGAGGAATCTGGAGCTTGGATAAAAAAAATTCGAAGAAAAAATTTCAACAAAAACAAGCTTATTTATTTATTTACGGAGCCTAGGAAGCCAAAAGCCAGGAAAAGCTCACAGGGTACAGTTATAACCAGCATCTGTGAGACAGACGAAAAGAGGCGGTAGAATAACCTGGAATAATTGACTACCTAAACCCACCGCCCACGCGAGCAGACAGTGTGCTTTAAAAAAAAACAAAAAAAAAAAATTAATTAAGCAGGGGGAATACAATAAAAAAAGAGTTACAGAGGAAAAAAACAGCGCATTTCGAAATACTTACAAAAAAAAAAAAAAAATTAAAAATAGTATTCTTCCAGATAGACAGCTCGCTCGGTTTATAACTACCTGGGGGGGTTTACAGGTTTTGTACTACAGCATTTCATAACTACGAAATGTTCGATAGTTAGCAGGATAGTCGCAGTCGTATATTTGTTCGTTTGTAACTTACAAAAAAAAAAAAAAAAGAAAAATATTTTTATTTATTAATAGAAAACACAAATGTATATTTGAGTCTAATCTGAAAAAATTACACTTTTTTTTTTTTTTTTTTTTTTTTGTAAGTTTTTTGTTCTCCCAGAATGATAAGACAATATAAATATATATAGCTCAGGGAAAAAAAAGTCATTTGGAGGCGCTTAATAATATTAAAAGAAAAATACGAATCGCAGAAGCTAAGAAGACAAAGGTTTTAAGAAAAAAAAAGAAAACGCTCATCTTTTCGGTAAAAAAAAACTAACAAACTATTATACAGAGCAAAGACACTAAGAAAAGACTTCTGGCTTCTCGGGTCAGCCCCATATTTTGGTTTTACACATCCCGGTTCATCACCGAAGAGAATAAACGTTTTCTCCCCCCCTCTACGTTTCTTTGTAAAATAACAATAAATATATTACTATTCCTCTTAATCAAAAGGATGAATGAAAATAAATGAACAACAAAAAACTGAATTCTATGAAAAAGAATTAAATAAATTAAAAAAAAAAAAGAACAGGAAGTTTTACCCATGGTCAATGATATGAAACTAATGACTAAGATCGCAAAGGAAAACAACAAATAAAAAAATATTTTGACTTTTATTTTTTCTTTTTTTTAGTATGTATGGTATTTATAAAAAAAAACATGGTGTATAGAAAACTTGGAATATAATTTTTTGGAAATAAAAAAGATGGAGCATGGGCATGAATTTTTTCAGCAATCACAATTTTTTGAAAAAAAAGGAGCCTTGTGGCCCCTGTACATGGTATTCCCTGGCTGCCATGTTGAACACCCTTGGTGTGCGCCTCTACCCTTTGCGTTCTCAGGCTGTCTATCTTCTCTAGACTGTCCTGCTCAATATGGCTGACGGCATCAAGCTGCTCTGTCCTGGTCTCTGTATCCGTATTCGACATCTCTCAACGTTATTTGTGGGTACGTAGGCGGGGCTCTAAATATGAGGTAACCTCAACCTTAAGGACATAGTTATCCAACCGTCACTGGGTTGGTATGCACAAGTTAATCTACTTCTGCAAACAGAAATCGTTTCGATTTGAGACCGAGCTTAATCCTAACAGCCTTGGTACAAAAAACCAACCGTAGGAATTTTGCCTGAGCTGGACACCAGAAAGTCAACAAAAAAATTTTCCGGAACCCCTTAATGATGCATTTTTTTTTTGGAGATTTTGGAGACTTTTTATATCCCGTATTTTACACTCTGTTTTTTATAAATACAGAAAATTAAGAAGAAAAAAAAAAACACTAGTTGTATAATGCAATTCTAGCAGTCTTTTTTTTTTTTTTTTTTTTTTTAAACTTGTTAACTTAATAAAAGCACTCAAAAAATGAAGTAATAAAAATAATGAGAAAAAACAAAGAACAAGAGAGAAGGAAACAGATATTTGCTAGCTCCCCCCCAAACCACTACATTGCTAAGCTTTTGTTGCACAATGTTCGCACAGAAAGTGGTAGAAAAAACACTTCTTGTTAAGGGAAAAAAAACCCAACCTCTCAAATATGAGGTAGTTATGATTTATTTAATTACCACAATTACTAAAAAATAAAACACTACTTAGAAACTGAAGAGGTGTCTGTAGCCATGTATTTCTGAAAAAAAATAACACAAATACTTTTCCTTCACATTTTATCATCTTGGTGGTGATGAAATGAAGTTTTTTTTTTTTTTTTTTTTTTTTATAAAAAAACGATCGAACACCAATTTGAGTCTCACAGATTCAACTTAGTTGTACAAAAAAAAAAAAAATAATAATAATTATGAAAACACCAAGAAAACATTTGTCCAGCTATATACCTCAAAGGGATGCAAAAAAAAAAAACAGTTATATATCTCTTCCTTCTTTTTATGGCGGACTTTTAAAAAAAACTAAAAAATAAAATAAAATAACAACATTTTTTTTTTTTTAATAAATAATTACCTGTTTAATAAAATTAAGAAAAACAGGGATACGGTTTTATTAAATTTATTTTTTATCGCAGTCAGGTGTCGGTGTTTAACTTAAATCAAACTTGAATATCTAATATCAACCATCCAAGGTGATAAAAGTTTTTTTTCATCTCGAAGACATGTTTTACGAGCGAAAGAGAATTGTGGCAGCGTAACGTTAACACCCTTACTTTATAGGCTTGTTTCCGGTTGCGCACAAACAAATTCTTCTTCCCTTTTGTTCTTTCCTTTCTTACTGTAAAAGGATGGTACTCAATAAAAGAACAAGTATCGGAAAGCAAAGACAAGAAAAACTATTGTGAAGAATTTTTTTTTTTTTTTTTTTTAAAAAAATAAGGAAAGCTAAAAAAAAAACAAAAAAGCAAACAGAATGCAACTTTTGATGAATAAAAAAAACACGTTCTTCGTTTGTTGTTTTTTTTTGTGATCTGATTGTGATGTTGCGAAGGACTTTAGAGTAAGTCGAGCAACAGCACGAATTCTATTAGATTTTTTGTGATCTGATTGTGATTGTTCGCTCAGACATTGTTAACCAACCGTAAATTACACATTCCCTCTCCCCTTTCACAACTCTTTTTATGTAAAGAATAATAGGTATTAAAAAGAAAATGTGAAGGGAAAGAGGGCTCCAGTTGTCAATGGAAAAAAAAAAAAAAAAAAAAGTTTAATATAAATGTTTAAATTGCTTATTAAAGTTAAAAAAGGTCAACAACCAGTAAAAGCTCACGGAGTTGCACTACAAAAACCTGAGATAAAAAAACCCTTAAATGAGTGGGTAGTACTAACGAAAAATTTAAAAAAGAAAAGATTTTTGAACGAGATATCGTTTATTGAGGTTCAGATAATACCTACACTACTTTAAGGTAAATACGATCAAAGGGACTGAACTTGGCTCAGCACACTAAAAAAGCCAAGCAGTGGACGCATGATACACGCTTGAGGTTCGTCTAAGATTCATTCGCGAGAAGAACCGCTCAATTATGTATATTTTTTGTTGTTGTTTTTTAAAACAGATATTAACAAAAAGAAAATAGAATGTCTTCTTAATTTTTCCTACTTTTTGTGTGCATCTTGTTTTTTTTTCTTTTATTTTTACACTAGAGAAAGAGAGGGAGAGAGAGAGAGGGAGAGAGGGCAGTTTTTTTTTTTTTTTTTTTTTTTTCTCCCTTACCCGAAGTAATCTATCGAGTAATGTGATTTTTTTTTTTTTCTTCTTTCAAGCACAAGTTGTTTAGGGATTAAGGGGAGATGTTCTCTGCAGCCAGTCGCAAGAAGGTTCAGCTCGTACTATATTATAGCGAAGCAACCCAACCTTCAAAGAAAAATAAAATAAAAAAGCTGCATAAAACATAAAAAGGTCTAAGAAAAATGAATACTGCCCAACTAGCGCAGCGTCGTCTAAAAGAATTTTTTTAAAAACAGCAATTAGCAAGCCAAGTACGCACGGCGTAAAAGCATGACCAGCTGTACTAACGGGTAAAAGACAAGCTTATTTTGGTGATTCCTTCTTAATGAGGTACAAAAAACCTTTTTTTTTTTTTTTTTTTTTTTTTTTTTTTTTTTGTCAAGTGTTTGATTGACTTAACGAATTATTATTATTATTATTATTATCTTTTTCGTTTCTTTTTTTTTCTTTTAAAATCTTCCACAAAGCCGGCTTGTCAGAACAAGAAACAGCGACACAAAGGAGCAACGAGGATGAGGATTCGAGGAATGAAAAAAAAGAGAAAAAACGAGAGAAAAAGGGGTAAAGAGTGCGTTATAAAACACAATTTGATGAACGTCTCTGTGAATAGTAAGTCCACACACGATATAATATTCTTATATTCGCCGACCAACTTATTCTGGCCACCGTTTCGAAAAAAAAAAAAGAAATGAGTGTGAGAACAATAACAAATAAAAAGAAAAAAAAGGAAAATCCACACACCACGAAATAATATATATTTTTTTTTGTTTTCCCCATACAAAAATGACTAGACGATCACAAATGACCTTTTACTCAATATAAATGACGGGAGGGGTGAATGGGACTCATACCATAATAAAAAAAACAAAAAAAAAGTGCCTTACTGTATAAAAAGGAAACAATATCATTTGGGGTTTGTAAAACCGTTTTCTCTATTAGCGGGGTCTGATGTAACTTCCATCACAGTTTGTTATACGAAGCCAGCCGAGTTTTTTTTTTTTCAAGGCTGACGCGGACACCCTTCTGTTGTGATTTTCCTTAAATCCGAGTGCAAAGGACTAACTCGCATGCATGTCGGCAATGCAGGCCTTGCGTTTCCAGTCTGTTTCTCCAAAGACCAAAAGGAACCCTTGAAGCATGCTTAAGTCCGTACGGAGTCTCCCCTGAAGTAGGGAAGTTGAAGGTACCGTGAATAGTGAAAGTGACATCTTTGTACCCCAACCAATGGAAATCTATTTTACTGAATAAAAGAAAAAATCCTACCACAGCCGATTGACTGACAAAAGAGCAACGTGTGGTATCACGGGGATGCTAATTAGCGGATGCGTGCTGTAATTTTTTTAAATACAATACAGTACAACAATAAATTTATTAATTATATTACCACTTCACCATAAAAAAAAATGGGATAAAAAAAAAATAAAAGGGCTTGTGCAGAAAACTTTTGGCGAATCAAATCACCATTAGTTATCAACCAGGATTCAGTTTTTTTTTTTTTTTTTTTTTTTTGCATCTGGACATTCAAAAAACCAACACTATGACCAAGGAGATAGAATCAACAGGAAGACAACCAAATATGATATCCAAAAAAAAAGCTTTTGACTGTGGTGTGGCGTCACCTTCATTGCTACGAAAGTAGGGACTGAATCACAAAATAAAAGCACGCTGAGAATATAATATTGTCTATCATTTTCACGCATGCGATATGTTAATTTGGTTTTATGACAAATCCTGTTCTAAACTTTTTAACAGAAATGGTGAGTTCACATCACGCAATCTTTATTGTCGTTATTGCCAGTCCCACCGATTTTTAACTTTGCAAAAAGAAATCAGAAAAGAACAAGACAATAACTTTTGAGGGCAAGAGTGCGTAATTAAAGAACAAGTTCCCTCTACCGGGACTCCAAAAAATGAACAAAAATAAAGAGAGGCATGCAGGGAAAGACAATCCGAAATGTCTTTCAATTGAGAATAAACAATCTCTGAAAATATGTACGAGTCGAGTTAGATTTTTTTTATTTTTGACTTTTGCAAAAAGCCCTTAACCTCCCCTCTCCTTTTTTGGTTTTTGGAGTATTTCATTATTTTATTTTTTTATATTTTTTTTCGTTTCTCTTTGCATTTTTAAAAATGCATGAGAAAGGAAAAAAAAAAAAAAAAAAAAAATACCGAAACTGTATGTACCAACACTAAAGGGGAAGGACGGCTTAAGAATGTGGAGAGACAGTGTTTAAAACACATAAGATTCCACTGGAATAATAAATAGAGCAAAACCATCAAGAAAAAAAGAAAGGAAAAAAAAAGGGACAATATATAATTGAGAAAATTTTTTCATAAAAAAAAAAAAAAAAAAAAAAAACTCGACTCAGTTGAAATAAAATGTATCAGTAAAAAAGAGAAATATTAAAAAAAGTGTGTTTTTTTTTTTTTTTTTTTTTTTTGATTTGTCGTATGCCACTGAACACTTCTGTATATGCTGGCATTCAGGACATCAACAACAAAAAAAAAAAAAACAAAAAAAAAGAAAGAAAAAAAAGGAGAGCTAAAAAAAATATAATCAAAGTCACATTAAACACACCTGGACGAATCCGCAACCGGCCTCGTCAGCATCCTGCCATTCTCCGTGAGCGGAAAATTGGAGTGATAAAACTCGTTAATTGCGTTTGAAGCTGAACTACCAAGTCATTTGAGATATTCCATCCAAAACAATGATGGAGAATACGTCAACTTTTTAAACAGTTGCTTTCAAAGTTACACAATTTGTCATTTGCAAAAAAATAAATAATTGAGGGTAACGGATAAGGGCCGATTTTGAGTATACCTCACATGCCTTTCCGTTGCCTTTATGTATGAACCGCATTATAATTTATAGAAAAAATAATGATACATCCATCATAAACGAAGTACTCATCATTTAACAAAAAAAAAAAAAAAAAAAGAATAGAAAAAAAGAAGAAAACAAAATTCCTGGCATATTGAGAAAAACAAGAAAGTTGTCCTTCCTTTTCCTTTCCTCTTCGTCTAATAATTTTTTTTCTTGAAGAAAGAGTGGCCTACGACTCGATTTTTTTTTTTTTTAAAAAGCTTTTTCTTTGACAACGCAAGTATCTCTGTATGTCAAGTAATCCTAAACTGTGTTCGAAACATTGTTGTAAACCAATGTATGTCCGACAAGACGAACAAAAAAAAAAGAAGAAAAAAAAGTAAATTTGTGTTTTGATATCAGCAAAGAAAAAAGACCAGCACGATGCACTGAATCTACAATCAAGAAACACTTTTCCGTTTCCTGTCCCACATCCAACTTACGCAGGCAAGTATGGTTGAAGGTGCATTGGGGTTTTTAGCTGCATGCAAACGCTATTAATTTTTCATGACAATCTGAATTAAAAAATTTTAAAGAAATATATATTATTTGAAAAAAGAAAATACAATTACAAAAAAAAAAAAAAAAAAAAAAAAAAAAACCATAATGCAGGGGAGTTCTTGTTTTGTACCGACGTATTCGGCATCCAATGAAATAAAAAGCTAATCCAGATTGAGTTGCTTTTTTTTTTTTTTTTCTTTGCAATGTCTCAAAAAAAAAAAAAAAAAAAAAAAAGAAGCATAAAACGGATATAAAATGTCAAATCGGGGGTTTAAACTATTTGGTTTTGTACGTAAAATACTGGAAAAAAAAAAAAAAAAAAAAAACACACAAGAGATACCAAAGTCAAAATCGGGGGGACTTGGGATAAATAAATCAAGGTTAACACGCAGCAAATTAGACATGAATCATCATAAATGGATTCCACACAAAATTGCATGCCTCGGGGAGTTCAAAATCATGCAAACAAAAAAAAAAAAAAAAACTAAATCTCGTCAATGGAAAACAACTATGTTATGTATGATACGTAAAATATTCTTTTTTTTTTTTTTTATACCTGCGGTGATCTTTTTGTTTTAATAATAAAATGAAGACATGTACAGTATTATACAATACAGTACAATGCAAACTAAGGCACTTATAAGAGGTTAACATATATAATTGTAATGTGTGTGTGGATGATGAGCAGAGTCATCAAGCAAGAAGAAAGAAAAAAAAAAACTAAATATAAAAAACGGTCATACTTCAATCAAAGGAGCTCCTAATAGTATGACGAAACATGGAAACGGAGCGAAGGGTTAGAAAAGCATTGTCCAACAAGCTGTTTTCACGGCTTTATGCAAAAAGGGGTATTCATTGAGAAGATTTACTTTCGTTCTAATACAGTTTTCAGGGTTACGGATATTTCATATATCCGTTGACGTTGATTTCATGCCTTCAGGTGTATTCACATTGTTTCCAAGATCAGGGGATCTTGGAGAAAAAAAAAAAAGAAAAAATTACTTTTTTCGCAAAGAATATCTATTACCTCTTTAAACTTGACTCTACAACGCAATATTTCTTTTTTTTTTTTTTTCATTCTTTTTTTTCTTACTTAAAAAAAAAAAAAAAAAAGTTTTACAACCACATGCGATTCGTGCATAACAGATTTTAAGAAAACAAAAAAAGATATAAGTACTTTATCGAAATAAAAAGTACATGGCACCAAAAAACCTAACATCGATCGCGGGTTTCTTTATATTTCCTTCTTTTGTTGTCAATTAGGCAATCAGAGGGAATGTCAAGCCGTAATAAGCTTAAACAGGTGAAGAAGGGAGCAGAGAAAGAAAAAGAGAAAATAAAGAATAATAAAAAAAAAGAATTACCACTATTCTGTGGTCGATCGAAATACTTTTTTTTAAATGAAAAATTCAAGTTGCTCAACAGTGATGTTCCATCCTCTATGCCGATATAAAGAACAACTATTCTTAGCAAACAAAATGAGAGGGATAAAAACTAACATGCTGGGAAAAAGACAAAAGTCAATCCATCGCACAACGAGAAATGCACAGTCGCGGTTATGAATTTTTCTTCAATGCTCGGTGCTCGATGTACAACCAAATTATTAAGTAAATACAAGAAAAAAACCCACCAAAAAAAAAAAAAAAGGTCCCTGTATTTTTTTTTTTTACACAAAAAAAAAAAAAAAAAATATTAGAGACAATAAAAAAAACACGACGATTCTTATTACAAAAGTAGTCCTAAGTTTACAATCTCCAGAGTCAGGGAACGAAAGGGCAGCAGTTCGAAACATTTTTTCGGGATTAAATTCCTTAGGTATTATAGAAACGGGCATACACTTTTTCTTTTTTTTTTTTCCATTCGGGGATTGGGAATATACTATCAGAGTGTTTGGATCTTTCGTGGAGACCATTTCTTTTCTTCTTCATTCATAAAAAAAAAAAATAAAAAGCAGGGGGAAATAGTAACCTCATTAGAAATGAGAACTTTTAAATTTTTTTCTTCAAATGTGTGATTTTATTATTCTTTTTTGAGTACTACAGCCAAGAGGGATACAGAGAGGCAGACAACACAAGAGAGCTAACCCTCATAACCGTCGAAGACACATGTTCGGGATGGCGAGAGTAGAGAGAACAGCGCAAGCGGGAAAGCGCATGAAAAAATAGCCGGGGGAAAACAGAAAACTCTCTATTCTATTCATATGTAATGAGATTTAAGGGGAAAAATAAATAATAAAAATATTTAAAAAAAAAGAGATTCTTCAGAATTAGAAACGTGTCGTTGCCTTCAAACGGTTTTTACAGTTCTTGTTGTTGCCCGTCGCGATTTTTGCGAAGAAAAGTTAAGGGGAGTGAGTGAAGGGAAAAAAAAAGAAATGTTTTTTTTTTTTTTCGTTTTTCATGTCTGAACGACATTCAAATACGAATCGAATTAAAATATTTCATTTCGCAAGCCGGATGTTTTGGAGTTACCTTTAAGAAAACAACACACTACCAGCAAGAGAGCTGGTGTCAAACAACGTAGTTTTTGTTAATTAGTAAACAAGGAAAGGCATAGAGAAACATAAAAACCATAATAAGGAGCACCCTTGAGTAGGACTCTTTTTTATGTAAGTTTTGATAACTTCATTACTTGTATTCTTCTTTTTTCTTCTTCCTCCTTTTTTTTTTTTTTTTTTGGTTTTCCCTCTATTTTCTGTGAAGGCATACATCGCATACAGATCGAAAACTAAACAGCAATTTCTCCTTCCTGGAGGAAGCACACAGTTGATGCCTTTCCTTTCCTCTGCCGTACTTCTAAATAAAGCGTCTTCGCACTTACAATAACGTTGTCCTTTTGGGAAAAAAGGAGGAAACCGCCGGATAGAAGCCAAAAAGAGAACTAAATACAAACAAAGCATCATTTATAATACCACAGCATGCGGTTTGATGCCGCACGCTGAAGAAGGTCAACACAACAAGGGTCATGTTGGGGAAGATTGTTATGTACTAAAGTATTGTGCAGTATAAAGGTTTTAAGAATTTTTTGAAAACGAGTTTGCGGTCACCAGAATATCAAACCTGACCGAAGGAGTCAGTTGCCTTGTCCTAAAGAAGAACAAATAGCCTAGAGTTGAAGCATCATGGCAAACCTTCCCTTCGAATTCAATTTCCTATTTAGAGATGTTAAATCTACCAACGAGTCAGAGTAAGGCAGCATTTGTAATTCTAACCAACGCAATAGCATACACATATTCAACTTAGCAACAGGAAGTCAGTAAGCAACTCAAGAAGAACAGATCGCATGATAAAAGACGGCTCACCTAAAATTACAATTTCGTTTTTTTTGTTTCTTATACTTGCAAAAATAAACTAAGAATCAGCAAGGAAATGAGAGGGAACAAAAAAAAAAAAAAAAAAAAAAAAAAAAACGGAATAACCACTGGCATTAATTCTAATAACGATGTGCCAATTACGCTTTTCCGTATTGAATATAACCGACAAGGGTCATTATTGCAGCCTTCTAAAGTCTAGAAGGATTTGCGACAGCATATAAAAAAAAAAAAAAAAAAGAACGAGAAAGAACGGAATTAAAATTTGAGGAAAAAAAAAGGAATCAGCTCCTTTGTGGAGCTTTTTCTCTTCTTCTTTAAACAAATCGCAAATCTATCCTTTTACTTGCTAAATGAAGCAGTACTGTTGTTTTTCACAAACCATATAAAAAAAAAAAAAAAAGAAGCGAGTCCAATAATATAACATCTCAACAGGAAACAACAACGCTCACAAAAAGTTACAAAGGTTGCTGTTTCTTACTGCTGTTGGGAAGAAATAACTAAAAAACTAAAAAAAAAAAAATTAAAAAAAATAAGTGCCGAGAAGAAAAATAACAACGGCGAAATCGCAAATAACGCGCCCGTGAGGGCTCTTCGCTGTTATTATTATTACTTTGGAAGTCAGAGCTTGGTTCCACTAGTTTTTTTTTTGCTGTCGTCGTCGTCCCTCCTAATATTTTTTCTTACACTTAAAAAAAAAAACAGTAAAAACACTTTCTTCGCTTTGTTGTTATTCTTGAAAAATAAGAGCAGAAACCACAATCAGAGAAAAGGGTCCCATCGAAATGTCGCATTTATCGCCATGGCTGAAATAGCAAAGTTTTTTTTTTTTTTTTTTTTTTTTTTTGCAATGTGGGGAATGTAATTGTTAGTGTCCTCCACCGGTCACCAGTCGTGGTGGTTTCGGTTGGTATTTTATTAAAAAAAATATTGTAAAATCAGCCATGGAATGGCGCGTTGAAGAAAAAGAGGCAAACAAAAAAAAAACAAAATAAATAAGAGGGGCGATGAACAAACGAGATGAAGTACTTCGTTCGTGATTTATAAGGTTACTTTGTTTTATTAGTGAAACTTTTTGTGCCACTGCAAGTATTTAAAAAATTTTTAAAAAAAATTTAAAAAAAAATGTTTTGAATAATAATGTGTTATAATATAGTAACACCAGCTGTTTAGAGGATCTTCACAAATAAATAAATAAATAATTAAATTAATTAGAGTGTTTTGTGTGTTTTAGCTAATATTCTAAAAGGAAAAAAAAAAAAAAAAGAAAGTTATGAGAAACATAAAAAGCGTAAGAGAACTAAAAAACAACTATTTTTCTTTATCTCGAAATTTAATAATAAAAAAAAGAATCTCAAAATGGGAAGCAAGGGGGTAGTTCTTCGTATACCAACAAAAACACTTTAAATACAAAAACAGCCTTCTCATTTTACATTTTAAGTGGTTAATCAGCGTATGCGGCCTTCTTCGTGGCCACACACATAGAGAGCGGATAGCTGAAAGTCTCAGTGCAATAGGGGTACAAAAAGTTAGTAGACGAAAATTATTTTTTTTTTTTCCTCTTCTCGTTTTTTTTCTTCCATCAGTTAAGTGCAGCAGACTGACACTATATATTGGTATATAATTTCTTTTTTTGCTGCAGATGAAAGGGAAGGGGAAAAAAAAAAAAAAAAAGGAATAAAAAAAAAAAAAACAGCAGTCAAAAGTGAGTGAGACAAAGCTCTGCAAAAAAAAAAGAAAGCAACAAAAAAGGGGGGAAAAACAGAAAAAATACTGACTTATTTCCGAGTCAATCAGAGAAACGGGAAAAAGTTTCTTTTTTTCATTTTTTGCAAACACAGATTAAAGTTGAACTTATCGCGAGATTAAAACGAGCAGCTGAATTCTCTACTGTGAAGCACATTAGGCTTTGATTTAAAGGAAATAAACAGCAGCAACTTAAACAATTCTTTTTTCTTTTTTTCTTCAGTTTCTTATTTACAAAAAATCACTTCGGTTCAGGAAGTCAGCTGTTGGGAGATTTGTGGTTAAATAAACAAAAATAAAACTTGAGGGGAACACAACTACACCATTTTAAATTTTTCCGTAATTCAGTTTTTTTTTTCTCTCCCTTTTTTTTTTTTTTTTTTTTTTTGTTTTGTTTTAAGAGTTATGGTGCGTATCATTATGATGAAGGGTTAAGTTAGAAAGGTCTTTATGGCAGTTAAGAATAAATAGCAAGGGAACAATAGAACTTTTTTCAAAACAGGGCAAGTGTTGTCTAACCAACAACTACCACGATGTAACATTAATTAAGAGAAAAGCACCAACAAAAAAGATCGCAAGGTACCGATCTTCCGTCAAACGAAAGCGAAAATGAGAGAAATCAGCTTTGGAGGACAGATATTTATTTGCCAAACTATTCAAGGCGGGGTTTCTTTCATATACAAATTCGTGCCAACTAGGAGAGGTAAACAGCAGCCCAACATTCCGCTATTTGTTCATGAGATGAAGAGTAAAAAGGGAGTTAATTCTTTTTTTTCATTTTTTTTTTTTTTTCTATTCCTTAAAAAGTAGTATTTGCTTTACTTTATCAGTCTCTACGAAAATTATGCTTTTTTTTAAAAAAATCACAAAAAAAAAAAAAATTAAAACAGAGGGCAGGGAGGAAAACAAAAGCAAAAACAAACACTTTACAAACCTTTTCAATATCAACACTCATAAGGTTCGCCCTTTTTGCTTCAAAAAAGAACAAAAAAAAAGACTGAACTAGAATGTTGATAACGAAACGTTGGCGAGTTTCAGCTAGCATTTAAGAATAAAAAGAAAAGCATCAAAGGGATGCTTCAATATCTATGGGAGCACGGTTCGGTTCATTGAGATAACGTGCAATAGTTAGTCTGCATTTTTTCTATTTATTTATTATTATTATTATTATTTTTTTTTTTTTTTTTCTCCCTTGCAAACCTTCCTCTCGTGAACATTATCGCTCACTTGGAAAAAACTTTTTGACAAGCAAAAAAAAAAAAAAAAATGAACGAGAAAAAAAAATAATAATATTTTTTTCCCAACGCAGACAACTAACTAGCAAACAAAACTAAACAATGTGAATTTTTTATTTCATTTTTTTTTTTTTTTTAATGTTATAATGAACGTAACAAAACAAAAAACAAATAAGAGATAAACAGGTAAGATATTTTCAATAACGATTATTGTTACATTATTATAAACAAGTTTCTTGATGAATGATTTTTCTGTAAATAAGGTACAGAACAAAAAAATAAGTGCTTCAATTCTTAAACAGCAGTACCCCGAAGCATCATTGATTGTAGCGCCTATAAAAACATGGCTGTTTACCAAAGTGATACCTTGGTGAGCCCATCATCAGCCTCCCTACATCTTTCATCTCATTCTAATATATTTAGAAGAGCTTATATTTCTAGGCTGATTTGAAATGGTACTACAAACCAATTGTTTATAGATAGCAGTAATGTAAAAAAAATTTAAAAAAAAAAAAAAAAAACAAGAAAAGAGAGAGAAAAAAGGGGGGGAAATGAAGAAGCAATCATTGCAGATCACAAAGCTGCTAATACACAGCAATCAATCTCGTAGAATTCACAAAATTATCAAAATTAATTTACAATTACAGGTGATACAGCTAATAAGTTAACCAAAGGAAACGCCTCCTCACCTATGATTCATTCTTTTTAAGTTGCACAAATCATGGTTAATCTGGGAACGTTTAATCGCTTTTAAAAACCTTCTCAATAATGAATACTTTTTATTTTCCTCACCTGAATCCAAGCCTAATGTTTTAAGGTCTGCTAATTCGGTTACTCTGGAAGATAAAAGTGACGCAACATTTTAAATTCATGGGTCCCTCACCTGAATCGAGACTCTTGTCTCAGAACGGTTAATACGGGAATTGCACAGTGATTGAATGCAATTTGAGCCGAACATACATCTGGCGCAAAACAATCCCCAAAATACAGAACAATTACTTTCTCAAAAGGCCGATTTCCCTTTTTTTTTTTTTTGTTAGGTCGAGACTACTCGTCTCCCTCAGATAAAAAAAAAAAAAAAAAGAACCCCTACTTCTATTGTAACTATGGCTGTCTTCTTAGGCAGTAGACACTTTGTTACTGATCGAAATCAGCAGCTCATTGTTTCGAAGTAGAGTTATGTTCAAAGTAGTATTGTTCGTCTATACAAGCTGAAATAATCAAACGTTGATTACTATTTAACAGCTATTTGGATTGAATGAATTCACACACGCAATTGTGATGACTGAAAGTCTCCCTCACCTAGTCAGGACTGTTTTGGTTTTTTTTTTCTTTTTTTTTTTTTTTTCTTACTGATACGTGATATTTTAAAAAAAAAAAAAAAAAAAATAGAAATAGATATTCTCAAAACCATTTAAAAACGTCCAAAAACTTGGAAAATCTGGGGGTCCCAGTACAATTCTTTCTGTTATAGAAACACATTTGAAAAATGTGATTAATAAAAACAGAGAAACAAGCAAGGCACAAGCTCAAGAGTAGTAAGGAAAGCTTTCTTTTTTTTTTTTTAAAATCTATTCAAGACCACAAAGTATATTCCCGCGCATTAAAAAGAGAGGTCGCATACGCGCTCGTCGCGCATCTTAGCTGCTTTTTGAGCTTCGAAATAACAAAAACAAAAAAAATCCCTAAAGGACGTAGCAATCAATGTCCCCGCTGGCTATCGCCAAGCAAAAGGTTGAGAGGGCTTCAGAAAGAATATACATAAAATAAATAAACAGTTGTCAGATGTACGTACACATCGACAAACATGTAGAGCCACAATTTTTTTTTTTTTTTTTGATTATTAAATTTACGAAAATTCTGATTTGACAAAAGGTTTAAATTACTACAACACAGCTATCCTTTCATTACAGTGGTCCAGTTAAAAACGAAAAAAAAAAAAAAATTAAATAAACAAAAATAACTACGCAAAACACAACGACTGTGCAGGCTGCTCGTTGTGATGCTCCTCAATCTGTGAAATCATTGGTGTTCCGTAGAACGAAAGTACAACATGTATTTCCACCCCAAAAGATGACAATTAAAAGCTCCATATTTTCATAGACTACTCTCATCAACGTAAAAGCAATCTGAGTACCCACAATTTCAAGGTCCAATGGAAGCTCCGGTCATGCTTTGTAGCGCATGTGTATAATATTATTATGTTTAAATTTTTTTTTTTTTTTTTTTTTTGTCTTCGTCCCCGCATAGGGATCTTTGATAGTAAAAAATAAGGACACATTGCCTTACTAATTATTTTTTTTTTTAAATAATTGCGATAAGACCACAAGACTAAGATTGTCTTACGTCGCGGAAAGAGACGAAGGTCAAGGTGTCAATTCGCAGAACTACAAAAGCAATACAACCAGTAGTCAGGTAACAACAAACCTTTTACAGGGTTGATGCTTTTTTTTTTTTTTTTTGCTAGCGAGTAAATTATGACTTAATAACAAGTTTGCTAAAGAAACACATTAATATTTTTTTTTCTGTACCAGGAAAAAAAAAACAAAAAATGAAAAATATTTTGCGATCAACCAAAAAGAGAGCTCATCATCATTGTGGGTAAAATGATCTGAAAAGCCATGCCTAAGTGTCTTGAAATTTAACGAAAGGAAAAACTACTTTTCTTGGTGTGGTAAAAATTATAAAAAAAATGGGGTAAAAGTGAAGAGAGGGTGAAAAACTAAAGTAATTTAATCACGAGAGATTTATCAACTCAGTGATTGGGTAATAAAGGAAACAAAAAATAAAACTAAAATTAAAAATTGTCCTGTTCTTGAACATACGAATAAATCGATAAAATAAAAAAAAACTGAAGACTTTTCAAGAAAATCACAGTCAGTTACAAGTTTACCACACCAAAAAGTCTTTTCCCCTCCTCTTCTTTTTTTTCTTTAATTTCATTTTTTTAAATTAAAAATCGCAAAATTGTATAAAAATTCATTTTTTTTTTTTTTTTTTTTTTTTTGTTGGAAAATCATTGTGCTTTGGTTTTAAGAATATAAAAAAAAAAAAAAAAACTCTGGGTCTTGAATAGTTTGAGTCTAAAGATAAACACTAAAATATATATTTAGCAAAAAATGTAATTACAAAATCAGTTTCTTCAAACGATGCTGCGAATGTTTCCTTACTCAGTTAAATGAGTGAAGGGGGTCGTTTTGTCAATACAATGAAAGAAAACAGCTCGAGGAAACAAAAACTAAAATAAAAAAAAAACGCCTAGCTTGATTAATTCAAAATTGCTGGGAGGGAAGTAAAAATTATTAATTTAAAAAAAAAAAAAACAAGCACAAAAGCAAAAGCAAAAAAAAGAGTAGAGACTTCGCTTCACTAACTAATTTCTAAATGATATTATTATCTTTTTTTAAATTCTTCTTTTTTTTTTTTTTATTATCCCCACGAAAGATCAAACAATTTTCTTTTAGTTTTTTCTTTTCTTTTTCTTTTCTTCTATTCTATGCCCAAATCCATTTTCTTTTAGTTTTTCATTTTCTTTTTTTTCCTTTTTCACACGTACTTTTTTTTGACACTTGTTTTCCCCACTTTTTTCACCAGTAGCGCGTGACACTAATAACATAATCTACCTAAATTACGAAGGAAAAAAAATGAAATCCTCGAAAATCTGGTATGAATGAGAGTATCACACCAAAACAATGCTGTAGTGGTTTTTTCCGCAAAGTTGCTTTCCAACATCAAAAAAAAAAAAAAAAAAGTGGAGTTTTTCTTTTTTTTTTTTTTTTTCCTCTCTTCAAAAACAATTTCATCCTTACCCGCTCCCTCTCTCGATTTTTTAGGGAGGAGAATAAAAGGGAACAAAAAAAAAAAATTGGGGGGGAAGTAAAAAAATCGGAGAGAGTTACTTGGATAAGGGAAGAGGACGTTTTTTTTACCGCAATTATACAACATTGGTTAGCTACACTTTTGGAAGATTACTGAAAAATAAAGGGCTCAAGTGACAAAAAAAAAAGGATGCCCAGGATCGACAAAAAAGCTTCATTCTCTACTTTTACGTATAAAACACAAACAAACTATTTTTTTATTAAAAAAAAAAGGTTTGTCGGAGGCCAGAGAACTATAACTAAAAAGACTTCAGTACAACAGAAGTCACATCACACCGTCATGAGACGTGTGATGTGATTAGTTAGCTGCTCGTTTTTTTTTTTTTTTTTTTTTTGTTTTTTCCTTGTAAAAAAAAATGAAAGAAAAAAGTAACAAAAAAAAAAAAAAAAAAAAAAAAGATAGGGAAGAGAGAGACTGAGGGAAAACTCATCGACAACTATTCACAGGTCTCAATACCTGCGACTGTGTCGGCAAGCACAACTTAGTACCTTGCGGAACATTACTTGCAACTTTACCTCAAAAACAACTACCAGGATAAAAATTACGTTTTGATAAGATGCCTAGGCATACCGTGTCCGGTTCACTTAAAGGAATACGCGAACCGTAAGCATCGATTATTTTTTCTGTTCTTTTTTTTTTTTTTTTTTTTTTTTTTCTTTTCAAAAATAAATAAGTAGGTAATGAAAAGAAAACATATCAATTAAAAGAACAACAAAAAAAAAAAAAAAAAAAAAAAGGAGCTTTAAAAAATATTCTTAAATAGGTAAAGGAAGAAACAACACAACAAAAGCGAGGAGAAAAGAATTGCAATAAAATGATATGCAGTACCCCACTTAAGCAATGCGTTTTTTAATTATTTTTTTTTTTCTCTCAATAAAATTTCTTGGTTTCAAAAGGACTGGAATCATTTGCTATTCCTACCTAAAGTTCACTCTCTTTTTTCCTTTTGTATGTTCCGGTTTTCCTTTTTTTTCTTTTCGATAAAACCAAAAAAAAAAAAAAAACTGCCAATCACCTAGAAGGCAAACTACACACAACAAAGAGCTTCCCTGTCGACGAAAGAATTGAGCTATCAAGAGAGGTGGTGAGGGAGACAGAAAAACAAAGCTCACAAGAAAATAAAGCCGACCAGGCAACTCAGAGAATATGAGATCCCAACAGGATGAAAGGTACTATTTGTAGTTTTTTTTTTTTTTTTTTTTGTTCTGTTTAAGGATCACCAGATTCGAATATATCAAAGTAGTAGAAATAGATTTCTATTTTTAAATTTCCTTCTCTCTCTCTTTTTTTTTTTTTTTTTTTTTTTCCCCCTCTGTTAAAACGAGAAAAAAAAAGAAAAAAAAAAACAAACAAAGAAAGAAAGAAAAAGCACCTATTCCGTTGTACTGTCGCAATCAGTAATTGTAATTCCCCACGAGTCTTCGTCACTCTCTAGCGGAATCTTACAAGTCTCAAATAGGGTTTCTCTGAATGATGGTGCACGTGGGACAACAGCTCCTTGAACATCACAAGATGTGACGTAAATTGGAGAAGAGCTTGCTGAAGCACGTCTCCTAGAAGAATTTAAGAATCCGTGTTTGTGAGCTTGGTCAATTGTAAACCTTGAAGTTTGGTCTTTATCAAGAAGACCATGAAGGAAATCACTTCCAAACTCATCAATCCAAGATGGGATTACAACTGGTTCATTAATAATATTGTGACGAATTTCGTAGTACGAAACACCAGAGAATGGAACTTGTCCAACAAACATCGAGAACACTGTACATCCAAGTGCCCATACATCAGCAGCTTTGTGATCAACCACATGTCCTTTTGCAATTTCAGGTGAGTGAAAAAATGGAGTTCCCTCAACGGTATTATCATCAGTGGTGTCAATGAATGACGAGACTCCGAAGTCACAAAGTTTTACTTGTCCTTCCTGGTTGATTAGAATATTGTTTGGTTTAATGTCACGGTGAACAATTCCGTTAGTGTGTAAGTATTTTAGTCCTGAAGTCAACTGACGGCAGTATGACACTATCAAGTCTCCCGCAATTGGAGCGCAAGTTCCATCTTCATGAAGATCAAGGATGCAACCTCCATTAACGTATTCCATAATCATAAATAATTTATCATTTAGTGGATCGTCGATAACCTCGCGAAGAACAACAATATTTGGATGACGGACTTTCTTCATAATCGCGATCTCTGTGTGAACCATGTTCATACAGCTCTTACAACCTGCTGATCTCTTTCTTCTCATTTTCGACATGACTGATTTCTTAATAATTTTTGCAGCAAATGTCATTCCGTCTTCATCAACTACAAGCTTTACTTTTGCGAAAGCACCCTCTCCAAGTTTTTGAATGAGAGAATACTGGTTGACGGTGTTGTTACCATCAATATCGACTCCACTGCTGATGCTTGACGTAGATCTGCAGCAATCGATCTGAAGAGTTGAGGATGAGGACATTGCATCGTACATTTTCATTTTATTGTTGTTTTTTTTTTTTGTTGTAAAAAAAACTACTTTTCGGCCCACTCTGTTGAAAAAAAAAAAAAATAATAATTCAAAAAAAAAAAAAAAAAAAAAAAAAAAACCTAACAAATACCACCAGTGTCAATGCTTTTTACATCTGTTTAAAACTGAGTCTGATTTACAAAAAAAAAAAATGATTTTAATTTTTCATAACAGGACACTAATTTAACGCAAGAGAGATGCAAACACAGTTGGCTTAACAAAAAGATATGTCAACGACCGTATTATTTTTAAAAAAAAGAAAGAATGGAGGGAGGAATTCTTCTTTTTCTGTTTCTGAATTTTCTTTTTTTTTTTTTTTTTTTTTTTTTGGGCGTGGAGTACTACAAAAGTTATACAGCAAAGAGAAAGTATTTTACCATTGAAATCTTTGATAACGACTCGGTGGTCGCATAAATCTCTTTCCATTGAGTCACAACAACTTAAAAAAAAAATAAACAGCATGCACATCCGTACAAAGGAAATGTGCTACCTGCTACAGCCTCAAAACAAAATTTAACATGAAGCGCTTATTCAAAGCTTCAATTAGGGTGGGCTCTGATGGTTTATCAACGATTTCCATTTTCTCCTCGCGTGTGAAGGGACAGAAAAAGTCGACTAATAACATTACAAAAATAAATATTGAAAAAAAATGAGTCTTTCAAGTTCGATTCCGAGTCATTGATATTTTTACAAAAAAGCAATTCGTCGCGAACCAATTTTATTTTTTTTTTATTTTAAAACATGTTTTTACACAAAGAAAATGTGTAATTTAGTTTCCCAAATTCCTTCACCAATTATCGCAAATTACGATCCTTGAGTTAGGTTTGTCTAAAATAATAAATGGAAATCAGAAAAAAAAAAGGGAAGGGAAGAGAACAAAAATACCTTAAAGTTTAAAAGGCAGAGAGGAAAAGCATCTAATTTAGTTTTTTTCATTTTTTTTTTTCATTCTTTTTGTTGAATATTCTCTTCTTAACAATGGGAAAAAAGGAAAAGGGTGGTGGTGGTCTAGGGGATGTTTCTAAAGGGGAACAAGTCAACACGCAGGAAACAATTCCTTTGTGGACTTTAATTAAGAAAAAAATAAAACAAATATACAAATGAAATGGGAGAGTAGTTTTTTTGTACAAAAAGGAACAAGCAATGGGAAGGAATTAAAAGGCACCTTTGTAATGTTATTTTTATTTAATAAAACTTTTGATTAAAACGTTTTTATGTATCAGAATAATTCTTTTTTTTTAATTTGAAAATTAAAAAAAAAAAGAATATCATCCGACGATGCTTTAGAAAAGAAAAGAGAGTTTTTTTTTGTTTGGACACGAAAACCGTGAACCGACTTAAAACTGGATAAAGCTAAAGGTGTGCTGCCAACAACAGATATTTCCCTCAACCCTAACTCCCCTTTTCTAAAAGTTTCCTTTCTGTTTTTCTTTAAATCTGCTAATCGCAATCTATAGGGATGCAGTGAGGGGGAACAAAAAAAAAAAAAAAAAAATTCTTAAGTTGAGTTGACAAAGTGGGTTGGTGGAAGAGAACGCAAACAGCTTGCTTCTCAAAATTGTTAAAAAGGTTAATCAGAGTATTAGAAAGGAGACAAAATATTCTCCTTATCCAAGTGCATTGGTGCTGGAGAAACAGAGATACGCTGTTTTTTTTGTGTCGTGTTTTTTTATGATTTATGTTAATTTGTTTATAATACAAAGGATCACCGAGTCATACCTTTGTTCTTGATTTCAAGTTGCCAGACTGCGGACGTAAAGCTGGTGATGCTGTTGGACTGTCACAGACCGAACGCTCAAAGACATTCTTGGCTTGGTTAGCTTCGTCTTGAAGTTGGGATTGGAATTCATCTTGAGTCTTCTGAAACATCGACAGCAGGTGTTGCATTGAACTCGATTCTTTAGCACGAGCCTTCTGTAACTCGTCTTGGAGTTGCTTTCTCTTTATCCTTTCAAACTTCATCTCTTCATCATTCTTAGCAGTTTGTTCTTTTAATTTACGAAGCAGGGTGTTGTTCTCTTCGCGTCCTGATTTTATTTCCTCCTCCTGATCTTTGAGCTTCTTGGCGAGGTTTTGAATTTCACCTCTACCAGTCTGCTCTCTGATTTCAAGTTGTGAAGTTAATTCTTTATTACGAAGAATGATTTGGTCTAATTCAGCATCTTGTTCTTCCATCTTCTTTTGTAGAGTAGCAGACTCACCTCTACTTAAGTGAGTGTGGTGAGTAAGTTGAGTCTTTAATTCGCTGTTCATGGATGTCAGGGCTTCTATTTCTTTTCTAGCGCGGAGTCCCTCAATTTCAATCTCATCTTGGTGGCTTCTGTCTGTGTGACGCTTTTCGCGTTGCAGAGCTTCGATCTTTTCTTCTTGAAGTTGTCCTTTGTGACGGAGTGAGATGTTCTCATTTACGAATCTTGTTCTCTCTGACGAAGACTCGTCGAGACGGTTCTCCATCTCTCTGCGAATCGCAGTAACTCTCTCGACCTCATGCTGCTTCAGTTCTTCAATTTCTTGATCATGACGTCTTTGAGTTGATTTCCTTTCCTCTTCAAGGTCAACAATCATTGCTTGTTTTTCATCTTCAAGAATTCTGCGAGCATCTTCTCTGCTGGTTCTCTTCTCTCTGAGGAGTTCATCAATCTCACTGGCCTGTCCGGCTTTTAGATCGCGGATTTCCTTCTTGAGAGCGTCAGATGCATTCTCCTCAACCTGTTGTTTTATTAATGTTTTAATATTACTTCGTGTTGATGATGTATTCTACAGTAACATCAATCAGTCAACAGACTAATGAAATTGTTCGAGTTCAAGAGAAGGGCAGATTACATCTGAGTGATGCTGATGGGTTCTGGTACACTCGGGACGTCGTCTGTATTTCCTGGCTTTTGTAAGGCGAGCGGGGACACAGAGGTGCAAGTGGAACGAAGAGTTTTCATTTAGTTCGGCAGTGTTGTGCGAGTTGTTAGATGTGCTTCATCAGAATGCTTGGGTAGCTACCCCCGACTACTGCCATGGTTAAATGCTTGGACAAGGAACGGGCCGCTGTAGGTGATGCCTACAAGTGTGTCTGTCGTGAAGTACCTCTCTCTAGGTAAGGATGAGAAGTCTTTGATAAGTTTAAAACTATCCCAACAATTTCTTTTACTGGGACAGGGATCGAACATCATTGAGCGGAGGGGGGTGAAGGGAAGGCGAAGGGAACAAACTAATTAAAAGTTTGAGTGTCTTTAACTTTTAGATTAAAACAAAACACTAAAAACAAAAACAAACCTCTAACTGATGCTTCATTGATGTGATTCGTTTTTCTGCGAGTGACTGGTTGGAGGTCAGGATCTCAACTTCATCCTGAAGTGATTGAAGCTGACGAGTCTTCTGAAGTGACTCCGATCTGATAGTTGAGCTGTCGTTTTCAATTTCTGATTGAAATTCGCGAAGCTTCTTCGATTCCGCTTCATGCATTTCCTTTAAAGCAGTAATCTCTTCAGCGTGAGCAGTTGCAGTACTGTCAAGGGCTGACTTGTGATGTGTTTTCATTGAAGTAATGTCTTCGATGTGTTTAGATGCGAGTGATTCTAATTTCATTGTTTGCTTTTGTTGCATCAGTTTAGATTTGACTGAAAGGTCTTCCTGTTTGCTCTTATCATTTCTACGTAAATCCAACAACAGAGAAGTCAACTGTGATGCTGTGTGTTGATCAGGATTGACCAGCCCTGGAATTTCTCTCTGAAGTAGAAGTTTTACTTCCGTCACTTCTTCTTCGGCGATCTGAAGCTTGCCGTTAGTTTCTCCGAGATCTTCGTAGAGTTGAGTTATTTTGTTTGTTGCTTCTTCCTTACCCCAAGAGGCAGCATTTAGTTGATCCTGAAGGGTTTCTAATTCACTAATTTTAGTGCTGTTTAGTTTACTTATTTGAAAGTTTCCGTCAGATATCTTTCTGTCGAGGTCTTCAGTCATTTCACGAAGTTCAGAGTTTTGTTGTTCTAAACGTTCGACGTCTTGTTTTCCAGATCGGAGTTGGTGTTCCAAGTCTTCGATTTGCTTTTTGAAGTTTGACTTTTCAGATCTCCACTTTTCTTCTTTTCCTTGGGACTCTTTCTTTATCTTAGTAATGGCATTCATCATTTCCAGTACGTAGCTTTTCCTCTCTTCTGTGTACTTCTTTTCCTTCTTTTCCATTGCCGCCAGGTGTCCTGATTGCAGCTGATCCATAGCAATCTTGTGAACCTTCTTCGCTTCGTCAAGTTCTTGTTTAGCAGTTCCAACTTCTTCATCGTATTGACGTTGTAGGAGGTCGTGTTTTCCCTGTTGGATGTCAAGTTCGTTTTCAACGTCTTCGCGTTCCTTCTTTGCGTTCTGACCTTCTGAATATAACTTTGCTTCAAGTTCAGATGCCTTGTCTTGAATTTGAGCAAATTCACTCTGCACCTGTAGCAACTTCTTCGCAAGCGCTGATTCTCTGGCTGCGATCTTTGCCTTCTCAGAATCCGACAATTCCTTCTTACGAGTCATGTCGTCTCTTTGCTTTGTGAGGTTTTCTCTCTCAGCTTGTAGAGCCGCAGCTTCTTGCTCAAGACGGAGTTGAGCTTGAGTCATCTCAGCCTGTTGCTGTTCAAGGTCCCATTCTTTTTGAAGCGCCTGCATCTTTGTTTCATAAATCTGAGCGATGAGGCGAGCGTTCATCTTTGATTCCCAGATAGCGTCCTCGTTGATGACGGCGTGGGTTTGGATTCCCTTTGCACGGTCAGCAAATCGCAGTGCCTGTAATGTCGTGTGGGCGTCTTTTGCAGACGGTGAAATCGCAACTAAGATCACAGTCTTGGAGTTCCCTCCAATTGAGTCTTGAAGAAGTTTCGTTAGAGAACTGTTACGGAATTCTGTCACCAGGGCTCCGCTTCCCTTTTGAACAACTGCTTCAACACACTTACCAAGACAAAGTAACGATTTGTTAATCTGACAGGCCTGATTGAATTCTTCTCCTCCAATAACAGTCTTCGCATCCTTCTGACGTTCCGAACCTGCTAAATCACAAAGAGATAACTTACTGATCTTTGTAACACTTTGAGTGCTCGCGTGGATTTCCAATTCAAACAAAGTATGCGCTCTTGACGAGTCTTTGTTAAGTTGGGTTTCAGCGATGGTTTTCTCTTTAGCACCAATTTTTAGTAACTTGTTGATGTCTCTGTAGGACTTCACTTCTCTTCTCTTAGATCCCTGGACAGCGAATCCTCTCTGAAGATCACCTCTAATTGGAAGAACGTTTTTGTGATTTAATAAATCATAAACCTTCTCCATGTAAACTTCAATCATGGAAGCAGTGATACGATAAGTAACGTCTGGTTGTTCTTCAGACTTTGCTTCAACTCGTCGGAATAGTTCTTTGCAGACTCGGGGGATTAAACCTTCGTCTGCAGCCTGTTCTGAATCTTTACGACCAAAGATGGAATAGGATTTACCAGAACCTGTTTGACCATAAGCAATAACAGAACTGTTGAAACCCTTCAGAGCATTCTCAACAACAGGAGCTCCTAGATTGTCGTATACTTGTTCTTGACTGCTGTATGGAACTTCAGGGTCGTGAATATCATTTGACCAAAAGCAGTGATCAAAACTAAAGAGATTCTTACCACGGTCACTCTTTATTTCTGTTGTTTCATTCTTCATTCGAATGCAGAGTTCCGAGTCCTTACCGCCAGCCTTCATCTCACGTTCGAGAAAAGAACGAACTCGAACTGCGACGACAACGTTCTCGCCTCCGCTTGCCTTTCCCTTTCGGGGAGTCTTTGTGCGCTCAGTGACTTCTGAAAATTGGCTGTCCAGAGAAGTTGGTTTCATGGCAGCACCTCCACTAAAGCTTCTCTGAGAGCTATCAGTGTGTGCTCGTTCTCTGTGTAGTCTGGCAGACTGTGGTGTTGCATCTCTCCCAGCGTTACGAGAAGTAGGGGTTCGAGTGCGCACACCACTTGGTGCCCGCTGAGGAGTCAACGGCAGCCCTGGTCGGGGACCCATTTTTGTGGAAAATATAAAAAACTGATACAAAAAATAAAGATGAAATAAAAAAAACACGATTCCAATTTTAAAAACATCAATCAAAGCTGATTCACAAGGACCTCTTTGTCGGGATCCTTCCAACAAGAAAAGTAGTTCAGGAAGACAGAATAAAAGGTCACCAATGAACGGAAACACCAACAGTGTATCCCCATAACTAGGTCATCACAAGTTCTGCTTTCAAGTTTTTTTTTTTTTTTTTTTTTTAATCAACTTTTATTTTTGTGTAATTATTCACAAAGACGACAACATCCATAAAATATAAGACCCTCCGGGAGATAATAAAGGCATAGTCAACAAGGTAGTCACAACCACCGATAAAGAAGAAGAGGTACTTATGGAATACAGAGTAATTGAAGAAACAAAAAACAAATCCAACGTGATACTTGCTTGACAATGGTTCGACCAAATTGCTTCCCACAATAATTGAGGTGATGTAGATGAAACCAAATATATATTATAAACATAAGCAATAACAACAGCTGTGAGTACTAGTTTCAATAGAATAGAGAAATCTGGTGAACCAAACCTATTAAAAGCAATCGGAAGAAGGAACAGAGCAACATGTAAAAGTCCTAATAAGACACCGAAATAGATTCCTTCATCTTTAACAAACGGCATTCCCACAATGCAACAAAGTGAAATGAACACTAACATCGACACTATGAAATGAGTGTTTCCACCACGTGGAAGTTTAAGTGATCGAACAGTCGACTGCGATCTTATCAGGAATAATGGTAAGGCAAGACTTATAGCACCAGCAAATCCAAGCCAGATGTAAGACAAGGGAATCCATATTTTATCTTTCTTAGTGCATAAAGATACAAATAAAACCCAAGGTACTACGAAGGTAAGTAGCTGACTCGACCAGAACCAATGCTCAGCTGACAGCGCAACTTGTTTGTATGCTTCGACGAATAAATCACTTTTATCAAGCCACTCATTAAGATTTTCATATCGAGCGATATCACCAATCATCCAACTTATAATATGATACCAAGTGAACGCGAAGGCAACGATACTAAACACAACCAGCGTTACATTCCTCGTCAATCCCCAGTCAGCACGTCTACTCAAATCCTTGACCACAACAAGAAATGCAAAACTCAAAGAAGCAAAGTACGCAAAAACTGAAATCGCACCGAACGTTATCATTTTTTGTAAATACACTTCAAATAAAAGTAACAAAACAGGTGAGAAATTCTTAAACTGTTCCAGACCTTACTTCACAACATAAGTATTGTATTGTATTACCTATTTAGGGTAGCATAAGAAAGAGAATGGAACTGACAAACTACCTCAACTGGTGCTACTGAAGTGTAAGATGGGCCGGAACTGAATAAAAGTTCTTTCAAAAAAAAGAAAAATGACGAGTAGAATTCTGATACAAAACTACACCACCTTCATCTCAAATTGTTTTTTTAGTTTCAGATGATTACTTTTCTGCTATTTGAGTGACAGGTGCTGTTTTTTGCTGAAAGTTCGAAAACTTACAAAGCGAACTAATTAAATAAAAAAATTATGATAGTTAGCTAAGGGTTAGTGGATGTGTCCAAACAAAACGAAAAAAACTCTAAATTGCGAAAGTGACGACAAAACGAAGCCGAAGCTGAGGTAAGGGAAGCTATTTTTTTATTATTCTCTTCTGTCTTATTCAATGATATCATTCCAGAGGTACTACTATTGATTAGATTCTAATAACTCGAGTCAACTATTAAAAGATGTCGTACTCGACTCTTTTGTGATCAAATGATCATTCAAATGGTCTTTCCATTGCACTCCATCGTCAGCTTCGAAAGGTGTCTTGTGCGACTCCCAACGAGTGCTATTATTGAATAGATGCATTCAGTAGTGTGATTGCTTGCTGTTATTGTTGTTGTTGTTGTTGTTGTAGATATTGCTTTAGTCTTATGTGAAGCTCATGTTTCTCAAGAACACCAACTGTGGGGATGTCAAAACTCCGAAGAACAGCGAGAAGATCTTTAGTAGAAAGTGATTTCAAATGTTGAAGACTCATTCCTAATTGTTCCTCTTCAAGAGACAACTCAGGAGGAGGAGATGGAGAACGGTAATAAGATTCTTTTGGTGGTTGTTCTTCTTCTTTTTGTTCTTCCTCTTCTTCTTCTTCTTCCTCATCGATGTCTTCTTTTATTCGAACACCCATCTGAGGATCAGCAATCAGAAGTAATTCTATCGCTTCGAGTCTACTGCAGTCACCTGGTACCTTAACTTTTAAATCGCGAAGTCTTTTCATTATTTCCCTGTTGGTGAGGTCGCTTAGTTTCTTACCTCTGGCTTTGCCAGTTTTTTCACAATTCCATTGAGAAATCTTTCTATGTCTGAGTTTTGCACCTCCCACAACCCCAGTTATCTCTTCACTTCGACATGTTGGACAATTGGCTTCTATTTTCCACCAAGATTCAATACAGTTCATGTGATAAACGTGATAACAGGGAACGTCATAGACTTGTTCTCCATTTCTGAAGTCTTCAAAACAAATTCCACAACCACCTAAATTCTCGACTTCTACTTCAGATATAATAAATGTCCTCATCGATCGATACATTTTTATTTAAAAATTATAAAAGTTCTGACTTAAAAACACAATTATATAAAATTATATTTTTCACAATCACAGAAGGTAGTACTCAAGAGTTTTTTTTTTTTTTTTTTGTAATTTTAATGTGATTCAGTTGAAGGCGATCCCCGCCGAATGAATCCAATAGGCAAAGAGAGATAGAAATGTTTGAGATATCGGTATACCATACTAAGGCTAAATAAAAAAGTCAATAAAAAAAAAAAAAAAAAAAAACACATTGTTCTGCTGTTCCATAAAAATAATAGTTTTCAGGCCATGAAATGAAAAAACAGAGAACACAAAGACAAAATGCATCACACACATAATTAAAAATCTAAATTCTTATTATGGATTGATACAATTCATTTTTTTTTTTAAATTATAAAGTTCCGCCAACACCTTATAATTCATATCCACAGAATACTACCCCGATGAGAGTTTTTTTTTTGTTTTGCTATTTTATTGTTATTCAGGAGAAAGGCGATCCCCACCAAATGAATAAAATAAACAAAAAGAGAGAAAGGTGACAAGTTTGTTATAGGTTAGTCCCCTATATTATAAAAAAAAAAAGAAATAAAAAAAAGAGAGTTATAAAACCACATTGTTCTGCTTTTCCATAAAAAACACCGAACGTAGTTTCATTTCAGGCCTTATAGAAAGAGAGATGACTTGAAAAAAACAGAGAACGCAAAGACTCTGAATTTACAGACATCACACAAAAATAAAAACCAAAATTCTCTACCTCTATTTTCAGATGTTGGTAACGGTTCTCACAGATCGAAACATTTTTTTTCTTCTTTTTTTTTTTTTTTTAAATAAATAAACACTCATCATACCACCACTGACATACTACCTCCGAGAGTTTTTGCTATTTTTTTTGTTATTTCAGGAAAAAAAAAACGATCCTACTGAATGAATAAAAATAGACAAAAAGAGATAGAAAGGACGATAGAGTTTGCTATTAGGCTACTTGCCCCATTTTATGTAAAATAAAAGAAAAGTCATAAAAAATACACATTGTTCTGCTGTTCTATAAAAAAAAAAAAATCACAGACATCACACAAAAAATTATAACAAAAAAAAAGATGGAATAAAAGTTTTGAAATATATATTTAAATCAGAAATAAACAATCAATATGTGGAGGGGTCTTATATATATCAGAAAATCAAACCCACTCTACACAATAATTGACATTTACTAACTAACTAAAATATATATCACAAAAACAAATCTGAATAAAAAAAAAAAAAAAAAAAAATGTGAGAAAAAAGAAAAAGAATCTGATCCGATTACAATCGATGTGAGATCGCGGGATTGACTGTTTGCTATTTACTTTGAAAGTAACTATTTAGGTATTTTTTGAGAGTAATCCATACACCTCTTTACCTTCTTATTACTATTGACGATTACGATCGATGTGAGAGGAATCTTTTTTTTTCTTTTTTTAAATATTTTTTTTCAGTCATGTCTCTTTAAAATCAGTGCAATCATCTGTTGTCAAACTTTAGAAAGAACACCAGGGAATCTCCTTTGCAGGTTTGACATTAAAACCCGTTAGGTGTCTCTTCCCCCCCTCCCCCGAAGAGTCATAAACTGCATCACAAATATTTATTATTTTAATTCGTCATATCAGAGCTAAGATACATCCAAGGCTCAACTGTTCGTTCCAGATTTATGAAAAATGCAAACAAAACAATTAAAAGAAAACAACGTTAGAAAGCGTAGCGCAACACAGCGGTTGCTGCACACCGCGTGACATAATAGGAGAGGTAGGAAAAACAAGATCAAGAAATGAAAAAAAAAAAAAAATAATGTGAAGAAATTTGCTTGGGAGGTATGTAATTTTATTTATACGTTCGTGGTACTTTTAAAAAAAAAAAAAAAAAAAAAGTCGGTTTCGAAAAGAAAAACTCCAAAGATCAGACAACATTAGAAAGGAAAGACTTGCATGTCGATAAAGTGGATAATTTAATTTTTAGTGGATCAGCGATGACGTGTTGGTACAGACATCCCAATCCAATTCTAATTTCATTCATCGATGATGAGAAGTGATTGTACTTTACGATATTCGAAGGCGGAGTGTCAAGTAATGTACTCAACATCGTCTCATACGTCCCTCTGACATGTTCCGCTGCCGGATTAGAGGAACCCACCGCAGCCTGCGCTATACTACTCTCCTGAAGCTTGTACTCATCGCTGTGCAATTCCTTGTGAACAACTTGACTCGCGTAGTTGCTGTACAGTCTGCTGAACGCTGTTTTCGTGTATTTCTCACCCTCTTCAAAACTTGAAACCGGATCTAAAATAGTTTGCCTGAGAGAATCCAATGTCTTAATATCTAATTCACCTATTCTCATTGATGAGAACTGTGCAGCCTGAAACATTGCAAATATTCTTAGGGCTGGAGATGTACACTTGTTGCTGATGAGCTTCTGCATCGTTGAAAGAGATTTCTCACAGAGTTTACTGTCAGAAAAGACTGTGTGGGGTTCTGTACCAAGAGACCTTCCTAGCGTTACAAACGCTCTTTCAGACTCAGACATTGCTGGTGTTGGGTTAGAAAAGTGTCCAACACTGAAGTCAAATGAGACAGGTGTTACAAATTTGATTTTCGGAGACCACCTATGAGTCAGCAGCAACATTGAAGTGTCTTCATTGAGATCATCGCTTGAAACGTCTGATAAGATCTCCCAGGCTTGTTGTGATATTCTTTTGTTTTCTTCAACATTCGCAACACAAATCTTTACAATCTCACGAACGATGTCGGAGTGCATTGGAGGGTCGAATGTGTTTCTGTTAGTCCACTCTGACCGAAGTAACTCCCCCGCTTCAACTGTTCCAGCGTCAGCCAACAATCGAAGAATTGTTTTATGCAAGAACAGTGTTATGGCTGATCGTCTACTTGGTACTAACAAAACTGTTAAAACTTTAACAACCTTATCAGTGTGAACCCATTTAGAAAAGTTAACAATGATTGACGCAGTGGTCCTTTGAGGTGTTTTCTTAATAACTTCAGGACTCAGGAGGTATGCGAGAACTTTCCAAACTGAGTCAGTTTGGAATACCGTCAGGATAATAGATTCCATAATATTGTTCAAACTGTCTTCTGAAGAGTCGTTTGATAGCTCCTCCAATAACTCAATCACATCTTTATAACTTGTCGTTGGACTTGCTACGAATTCTGTGATGGCGTTACTTCTCACAGCTGTTGAAGCAGAACGCGACATCCCCATCTTCAAAGACATAGAACTGTACAAATGACTACATTCGCCGTTTAACGTTGCGAGTTGTTGTGTTGTCATCATAAATGTGAATTTCTTCCCTTCTTCAACCTTCGTAAGAGGACAGAATGGACCGTTGAATAAGACAGTATCCTTACCAATGTAGTCATTTATAAGATCATCTCTTTTAGATAATAATGTTTGCTGAACACTCTTGATGTAGATAGCACTTGGTGACATCTGAAGCAGGTCTCTGGCTGCAGCAACAGTTCTTCTCATCGATTCTTGTTTGTAGTTTTCAGTGTTTCTGTTTGCTGAACGAATAGCTTTCGTGTTTGAAATTATAAAATTCTTTTCATTAATTGACAATGATCCGAAGTCAACCAAATCTTTATTGTTGCGGAGTCTGGTCCAGTTATGAAGCTTTTTAGGGACGCATCTTTCTTGTGGTTTGAGCTGAGCAGCTGCAAACAACACTTCGGTGAGTTCCTCCATCAAATGAACGTCGTACCAGACGTCGTACAAAGATGAAATCGTATTAAAGAATCCTTCACATATTGTGAAAGCAATTTCACTTTCTTTTGATTTCTTCAACATATCAATTGCTGTGGATACGGCATTAGTTAGGTCAGAAACTTCAACCCAACGTGGACCACAGAAACTGATGAGTTGCTGTAGACGTTTTGCCACATGTTGAACAACCGGATCACCAATACTCAAATTATTGTACGATGATGACAACCAACTGTTTTGATCGGGTGATTGCGATTGAAGTTCCTTTTTTACTTCATTAAAAGAGTCGGTTATGAGATTGACGCATTCCGTGGTAGATAATCCGTGGTAAGGTTTTATTTCCAACAATTCCTTTGAATAACTGACTGCCCTGATATTGTCCCATTGGTACCCTCCGCATTCATTTGTTAAAGTCGTTTTAACACCCTTGCGAATGTCGTTTTCAGTTATCCAGTTGGTCATTGGTGCGGTGATATTGTTATTCAATCCTGGCCAATTAAACTTCATCCAAGATTCCTCTCCAGTGATTGCTTTTTCAACTGTGAAAGTTATTCTGTATGAGCATTGCAACCACAGTAGTCTTTCTGTTTTAAACTTTTCGTTTAAATCGAATGTTAAAACAGTTTTTGCAATCAAATTTGCGATGTCTAAGAATTTATTTTTTCCAACAGAATCTCTCTTTGATACGTCATCTTTGATGAGTTTTTCAAACATTTTCGAAATAGTTTCGATAGACGAGATCCTCTCTTCTGATGTTAATTTTAAACAAAGTGTAGAACACACAATCGTCTTGCAATTGTTTCCCAACCAATTATAAATATTAGGGCGAGTGAGTCCCGCTTCATTTTTAATACGATTTGAAGTGTACGATAAAGCCTCCGCGAAATCCATAATACGAGGAAGACTCTGCGACAGGTACTCGGCGTGACCTGATATTCTGACATGCATGTCCCTGTCGGTTGTCATTTTGAGAACCTTATCTTTGTACTCTTTAATAAATATATTTCCATACGTCTCTAGAAATGAACTGTTATTGTCATCCATCGTTGAAGTCACTTCTTCCAATATGTTAAATAGTTTTGCTGCTCTTGCTGCAGCAGAAAACTGCTTCTCTCTGATCAACATTTTACAAATAATTTTAATTGTTGGAAGCTCAGTCTTCAGAATTTCCTGGGGTAGTATGGCGCACGCTGCTAGATACTTGTCTCTAATTGAGGTGAGGGATGCATCAATCTGAATAGCTGCAAGTCGAGTAGTCTTTTTATATTGATGTACGTAGTCACCTTCAAAAGTAATCTTTCTGTATAATTCCCAAACCTTTACATCAAAGTCTTCCTTCTTTACACAACGCATGTGTCTAAGCAGTTCCGTCTCACAGAGTGTTTCAGTAGACTTATGAAGGCTAACATTGTAGTGAGCGAATAATTTCTTTCCACACTTTCCAGTATAAGCATAAAACTCTTTTTCGATAACACAATTTGTAGACCAATGCAACAACAGTTTGTAGTGTTCATCTCTGATTTCTGGTCTCTGTAGTGCTGTTGTACTCACTAAGTTGGTCAACATAGACGCGATGGATAACCTCGATTGTGAGATGTAGTTATTCGAATTGTGACGGCTGAATTGCAAGTAATCTTTTAGTTGAGGAAGGATGTCGTTGACGAGCATTTTAAAAATAACATCTCTGAGTAAGTCAACAGCAGTGATCCCTTCATGGGTGATAAACTTATCAGAGGTTGACGTCAGTCTCTTAAATATTTTAACTTGATTTTCAAACGACTCAAAACGAACACCTTCCCAAGCATGTTCTAATAATATTCTGTACCAACCAACAGCAACTGTAATACCCGTGAGAGCATCAGTTTTGCTGTGGGTGGTCAATCTCTTTGGGATGTTTGCTGCCATTGTTGACATTGGAGGTTCAATAATTTCCAGATAACTTTCACACCATTCGGAAACTTTCTCGGAGTCATCACAATTCTCGATTCCGTATTTCATGTGTAGTTCAATCCATGACTTGGTAATGCATCGGTATTGGTTTCTTCCCCTCACTAAATCAATTTTTGTAATTAAAAATTTAAATAACTTTGCTTCAGGACGATTATCATTGACGTCTAGCTTGAATACGAAATTTTCAAAAACAGATTTCGATACATTCTCAAAACATTGTTTCATAATTGAAAGTGCATTATTGAAATCTGAATCCTTAGCCAAACGTTTCTTAAAGAAAAGTTCCAATATCGACCATGCAACTCTCGAATGGGCGGCATCAACACGACAGCCATCATCTGTAATGACTAAATGTGGAAAGACATATTGCGGTAGGCTTTTACTCAAAAAACCAATATCTGAGGGAATTGCGATCTGAATTGCCTCATAGGCAGAGAGGTCTTCCCCGTTTTCAGCTGCTTTTTGAAGATACTCACAAACACTTTGGTGTTGTCCAGGAATTAATTCCAACGGTCTGTACTCACAACAAATTGATAATAATTTTTGCTGTTGCTCTGCAGAAAGACGAGCGCCAAGTTTTGATTCAAAATAACGAAGAAACTTACCTCTCTCCAATGGGTTGGGTTGCTGTTTAAAATTGTGAATCAGATATTCGAAATAAACATCGCAGTGATCCTTGACGTTCATGAGGTTCATGTTCATGAATTCATCACCAGCAGTACCGAATAGCTCTTCTCTAACAATCTTTGAGTGAGAATGGAAGAGAGCAGACTTGTGCATGTGTCCTTCGTTGACCATCATCGCTAGGAAGTCTTTTCTGAATGATTGAGATTTGCATTCCGACCTAATAGCATCTTTTCCCGTCTTGATCGCTTCCAGGTAAAGCTTCTTGAGATGGTCGTCAGGGAACTGTTTGCAACGAACCATTACAACAAGGAACTGGTTCCTGAAAGTTGTTGATGAAGATTTTTCATACTTCTCAAAAAGATCAATACTCAACTGACCACACTGTGGGATAGCAATAACAAGAATCCTCATCATGTAGTACCTCCGTGTGTTTAATGAAGTAGTTCCACCACAACCGACGACCACGAATTCATCGTCTGACGCATCAGAGTCTTCCGTAATAAAACAGCAGTCGAATAACTGTTTTATAATTGAGTCTCTCAGTTCTTGGTTAGCTTTTATTACGACATCAAGCAAGAATGAAACTCTACCTGCGAACGGTAAGCTGTCAATTGTTTTAATGATGTCAGACAGAGGAGGACATTCCCCAGATTCGATTTGTTTCGCAACTCGACTGACGAATTCTCGTTTGGCGTCATCACCTTGGAAACCAACGAAGTGATTCACGAGCTCTGACGACATAGTTTTTGTTTTGTTTGTTTGTTTGGTATGCTGTACAGCGAAATCATAAAGACTAATAAACACAAAAGTACGGAGTCGGTGGACATGCCACTTAACGCGTTCCCAACTGCAGCTGTTCGACTCATGAATTGATCTTCCGAAATAATCATAAAAAGTATTTTATTAATAAAAAACATTAATAAACTCAAAAAGTACTTGAGAATGAAAATTTGGTATAAATGAAATTGGGTTCAGAGTGATAACTCGTTTGTCTTTTTCTTTTGTACTTAAATAGGGTAACAGTAAACGAGGGGTAAATGATTTGAAAGGAGAGTTTTTTTTTTTTCTTTTTTTCATTCAGACTCAGAGGAGGAAAAAAATAATTAAGAAAAATGAAGGGAAAAGGAATTGAAACTTTTCCCAGCAAACTCTTCATTTATTAAAAAAAACAAAACACGTAGGGGTAGGAGATCTACGCCAACCATCCCTCCAATGAATGCCGTAAGATATTCTTCATTCTCTCGAGTCAAGGATTTCAAGCCCTAAGAGAAAAGCTCAGTACGGTGGGTGGAAAAGCGTGATTTATGTGTTTTTTTTTTTGTGTTTTTTTCCCCATTCTCTCGCACAATAAAAAATAAAAAAAAAAACAGGAGGGAGATTCAAAAAGACACAAAAAAAAAAAGGAGGAAAACTCAAAGACAGCAATGCTAATTGCTTATTATTTTTTTTTTTTTTTTTACTTTTTTTCCCCGCTCTTTTTTTTTTGCTGCCGAAACAGTTATCCGGTTAGACTGTGAGGGCTGGAAAGGACTAACATGTGCTTACTTCGAATAAAAAGGAGTTCGGTTTTTTTTCAAAAAAAAAAAAAAAAAAAACGTGTGTGGAGAAATAATGGAAAGGAGAGAAAATCGCAGTAATTCTTCGCAACTAAAACACTACTCTGAGAAACAGGTTCAGTTAACAGCTTAGCCAAAGGCAAGGGCAAAAGCAACCAAGTAAAAAGACATTCGTGTCATGGGAAAGCCATCTTACCATTTGCAATAGTGAAAACAATGCGAATGAGAAGATTAGATTGAAAAAATAAAAAGACTTCGATGTGTAGAAAAGCAAACTTCAGGAAGATGCCAATGTTTGATCTCAGAAGAGAATCACATCCCAAGGGGTAATTTGATACTGCATTTTCAAGCTCAAAAGGAACAACAATTTCTCCGACAATCTTGACTGTCAGCGGCAGCGTAGTAAATGACTGCAAATAAATAAATAATACCACTGGAGGCCACGTGAACATAGTTGATCGCCACTTGCCTATGTTACCGTAACAGCTTTTTATAAAACTCATGAGTACTTACCAAGGGGGTGAAACTTTGACAATGTAAAAAAACAGTAACAACTTTTATATATGAAAAATAAAATTAATATTCCAAGGGGGGGAATACTAATTATTAGTTTTTTTTTTTTTTTCCCCCGTTTTTTTTTACTTTTCCGCAATACTGCTGCAGCAATCCACTCGAGTGTTTTTTTTTTTTTTTTTTTTGTTTCTTTTTTTTCCTTTCATTTTTCCGATTCAGAGGGAGATTTTTTTTTGAATAAAAATAAAAAAAATAGGGAAAAACTATAATTCCACAAAAAAGTTTCCGAAACGGACAGCTGTTTTTTTTCTTTTATAGCTTACTGCCAGTGCATTCCGGGGTCGCCCAAAGTCATGGAGATTTTTTTTTTCTCCCAAAAAAGAATTTTCCTACATAAGGCCATCCGACGAGATGAGTGAAATACACCGAACCTGTGTGACCTGGGGCTAGGCCTGACTGTGGCCCTGGATCGGCATAGCTCGGTATAGGAATGGACGAATTTCGGGTAGAGACACTTGTCTCAACTTGTCAGCTCATACACAAAAACCAAGTATACATGATCAGCGGCCTAGGGCTTGACAACAGCGAAAATAAAATTACCTACCATAGCAATTTTACGCGGAAAAAAAAAAGTTGTTCACTAGCGAAAATTTTTCTTGGGTGCAGGCAACGGAGAAAAAAAAATTTTTTTTTTTTTTTTTTACTGTCCATTTCGGAAACTTTCGTATGTGGAGCTGTCCGTTTGTAACATTTGCGTGGAATTAGAGGTTTTTCCCAAAAAGATAAATAAAAACGTTCTTCGCGTAATAAACGAGCATCATAAATTAGATGCTCGTTCGGAGAGCTTGGAATCTTTTGTAATCTCACATAATAATCCATTGAAAGAGTTCAGAAGAAACGACAGCAGAGATAAGGTTAGAATAGAATATGAGTTTTTTTTTTTTTTGTTATAGAAAGAGTGCACTAAATAAAAAAAAAAAACGATCAGAAAGGAGGGGGAGAGATATAGTAAAAAAAATAAAATAAAATATATCTTTCTTATATATAAAAAAAAAAAAACATTTTCTTCATATGAAATAATCAAATGTGTCGAATGTTACTACCAAATGAAAATAAGAAAAAACTCGGAACACCCTTCCGAAGCATTAGTATTTCAAAAGGGCTTGCCGAAGTATTGAAAACAAAGTAGACAGCTAAACAATAAAAAAAAAAAAAAAAGAAGAGATGGTCATCAGATGCGAGTGAATACCATACAAAATACTGTGCGGTAAAATTATCCGGGCCATCTGTGGAAAAAAAAGAGAATTAAAAAAAAAAAAACACCCAAAATAGATTTTGGGGAGACCAAGAACGACAAAATCACTGCTCTCCTGACTTCGTCATCAGGTCGTAAGGAATAACATTTCCGAGACGAGAATAGTTGTGAAATCAACTTGAACTGTAAAGCCCAAGAATGTTACTTTTTTTTCTTTTCCCTGCTGCGCATTCGTACTATTAGCAAAAAAAAAAAAATGGGAAAAAAAAAAACACTCGAGGTGTGCAGAATTTAAAAAAACTCAAAAAAACCAGTAAAAGTACCCATTAAGCAGGGCTGCCATCTGATTCGGTAACGGTTGCCAACCGAATAAAAAGGGAAGGATGAGGAGAAAAGTGCAACTGCTTTCTACAGAATAGAGCAGTTAGGGACGCTGGAGAAGCCGAACAACTATGTAAGTAGTCCCCTGAAGTCCAAAAGACACGCACCAAAGTATTAGCAAAAAAAAGAGAGAAAATTAGCTTGAGAACAAAGGCTCTCCATGAACCAGTATTCTCCTGGGAAGGAAAACAGAGAATTTTGATAGAGAAGAGGAAAGGCATAGAAGAAAGGAATTCAACTATTTTGTGAATAGTTAATCGCAAAAATAACATCAAGAAAACAACTCAACATCAAGAACAGGAGCTTGCCAAGACTGACTCACCATCTTAACAGGATTAGTTGAAAAGACTGGATGCTTTAAAGCATCACAAGAAGTTATCCTTCTCTGTGGATCAACTGCAAGCATTGAATGAAGAAGATCTTGAAGGAGTGAGTCACGCAAGTCTGTAGTTGGCTGAAATAAATAATTATATCTACAATTAGGGCTTTGTTGCTGTACATCACTACCAGACCAGACAGAGTCTGACGATGCTACGGAACTGGGTGTTTCTGGAGTTGATTCACTGAATTCAGAAGAAGTATCAGCATTACAGGAATTTAAAATTTCATTCAACATAACATTTGCGACAGCTGCGTCATCATTTCCAGCGTTGCACTGAAATAAAGGATTTCCGCAACACATAATCTCAGCAATTACACATCCAAGACTCCACACATCCATACTTTGCTGGATCGCATCTGTACGTCCCATTACAACTTCAGGTGCTCTATACCAAAGGGTTCCAATACGCCAAACACCGTTAGACGGTAATCTCAAAGACCCGACGACAGTGCAGTGATTAAAGTCAACTAACTTAAAGCCGATATTCCCACCAGTGGTCGTGAGGATGTTTTCTGGTTTAATGTCTCCATGAACCCTGTTAAGAGAATGAATAGAACGCAAAGCAGTTAGAATATGTTTCAACAGCAGCAGTGACAGCGCTACTCGTGAAGCTCTCGGTGCGTTGGCGTAATTCAATCCTTGAGTACTGATGTCTAGAACAGATGCACCCAGGCGTTCGAAAACGAGAGCTACGTGAGGAACGTCATTTCCTCGAGGGATGAGAAAATATCCACTGTAGCGAACAATAAAGTGTCCATTTCCACTTCCATGAATTTCAGAAAGAACTCGTCCTTCTCCTTCGATTGCCGCCGTCGCATAAAACACGTCTGCGATGTAAATCTTTAAAGCAAGTTCTTGATCACCTCGACGTGCTGCCCATACTTTTGCATTTCTACCCTCTCCCAAAAGCGAACCAATTACAAGAGAACCACACGGAGTTTGTAACAACTCACCCTCTGACAGAAGTAGATGTCTGCTTTCTGCAGTGTCAGGTATTCTCATGGTTGTTGCTTTGTTTTGACTGAAGTAAAAAAACTAATTAATCATCTCATTCATACTTACTTTGTGAAAGCACGTCGAGCGTTAGCTTAAAACAAAACAAAAACCAAAACAAAAGCAGGGTAAATTTTAAGTGTAAAAAAGCGTACTATTATTTTATAGAAGCTTCAAGCTTCCACCAAAATCGATCAAACTGCGAAGGACAAATATATCTTTCATTCCAGTAAACTGTTTCCCAGGGTTCTTCTAGCATGTTCTCAAGGATTGATTTTGTTTTTATTTTAAGTGGTCTGAGATGAGAATCAGGGAATCGGAGAAATTGCTCAACATAAGCTGCTCTCGATGATGGAATGTGATGCATTACAAGAGAGTTGTTTCGAATATGCTGACGAGTCATAAAGTGACCATTTACGTCATGACAACGACAATCAGAAATATTATTAATAAGTGAGTTCATGGATGATTTATAAAACCAAAGTCCAACCATGACGTCTTCGTATATGAAGTCAGTCAACTGTTCTGCAATTGTTGAATCTCGAAGCCAATCAACGAGATCGAAGGAAAGAGTTACAATCATTCCTGTTGTCCTAAACATACCGAACACCCCAGGGTAATGAGTCTTTCTACCGTAGTACACACGTGGGAGTTGATATGCCTGTTGGTGTTGTTGTTGTTGTTGTTTTTTTGACATTGATGTTTTAAAAAAAAAGAAAAAAAACAATGGTATTATCATACAGTAAGCTCATGAACTAACATGTTACATCTATAAAACGCGTCATCGTCACCCTTGATAACGTAGTCGGTTTTATAATTATCAGCAGCGTATGCGAACCAAGCATAAGTCTTACGACTCATTCCAACAAGGACATCAACGGGTTTTCTTTCCCACAGTAGTTTGTTATTCTTTTGATGTTGTTGAGCTCCTTCTCTTATGTTAAAAAATATTATATCTGAATGATCCTCTGCTTCGGTTATCAAGCCCTGACTGATCGAATAGTTATTTGAGGGATGATATGCCAACAAATACTTTATTAACATTTGAGAATCAGGATGACGATGAACGTTCCAAACTGTTTTGTATTTAAAAAATGAACTTCTCTGATGCTGTCTCAGAGTATTAGCTTTGACTGTATCAGTTGAGGGAATTCCCATAACAATCTTCCAGACTTTGTTTCGTTCGAATTGTGAGTTTGGGAAGATCGTGTAATTCAAATTTGAGATTTTTCTTTCAATTCGATGAACCCTTCTATCGACTGTTACTATTGAATAGTCTTTCATAATAATTGGTATCTCATCTAGTCTGTCTGGTGTGCTGTTAAATTGATGTGGTAGCGGATCTGGTGTCACTTGAGGATAATATTTAAGTGGTTCTGCAGTGTGGTATTTATCAATACTACTTTTCTTCCAAAGCTTCTCATACATTGAAATTCTCAATTCCGTCGTCGATCTCTCCAACCCCCACCACATCTCACACAAATCCGTTGATAACATTTCATGTTCTAAAACACATCCAGTTCGATTCCAGGGTAGTGATATTTCGTAAAAAATAATCCTGACATCAGGAAGTTGTGAATCCCAAAAGGGTTGATTGGATACAAAAAGTTTCGTACTCGCTGAGTATCTATATCCTAGATCGTACCAGTCACGGATACCGATGATGGAATTTAAGAACTCAGAAACAGTTTTATAATTACGGATGTCTACTAATTGCCGTGTAATACGTTGTCTCATCATATCTGATGGCGTTATTTTAAGAACACTCTCAGCGTTGAAAGTACTCGTCCAATCATTTTCATAGTTGAGTGTTGCTCCTAAAGTTGAATCAGAGAATTTAGAAAGCAATCCGCTAACATCTGCTGTGATGTAACAACGAGGATCGATGTATATGATAAGTTCAGGTCCATTCATGAACCACAACTGAATCATATCAATTATTGGTATCGAGCTGTTGGTGGTGTTTACGGTACATATTTCCCAACTATGTTGTGAGACATAAGTTCTTGTTGATTCCTTTAAAGGATTGCTGTCAGTCGATAAAATAAACGAACTGAAATGTTCATTCGGATGAAACTTTCTAATCTGAGATATTATTTTTATAATTGATTTTATTTCTCCTTCACTCTCACGTCTCAACATCGTGAATATCGCTTTATTTTTAGTCATCAAACCCTCTTTGCATCCCTCCAACCTGACCAACTGTCCATCCTCCACGACATTCAATATTTCTGTTCCCCTCTTTCTGCTGTCACTCACTTCAATATTCCCCCACAGTGTCACAGAACATATTATTAACAGGGTCACTAAGATACTCCGTTGCATATCATCCTGTTGTTGTAACTAATAATAGAAGATGAATAAAGAAACGAATAACAACAACAAAAAAGGGAAAATAGGGCGAAGAAAACAGCAGGGGGGAGGACTTAGATAAATAAATCAAGGAAGATTTAACACAATAAATGAATTATTATAACTGGATTCCGTCAAGGCTTCAAAATCAACTACCAGAGAAAGAAAATGCTGTCAAAGTCAAATTGGGGGTTGAATATTTGTTAACCACGAACTGGATCACATTAACATAAAACGATAATTTAACCACGTAGTCTGTTAAGGACACAGTGGACTATATGGTGATGTTTAACTTAGCCCTTTTAAAGTAACTATTCACGTTTCCAGGAGGTTACCTCTTTACCTCCTATTCTCACATTATCACAATAGTGCAAACAGCAAAGGAGGGTAACTCTGATGACCGTAATTAAACACAGAGAGTAACCATGTAAAAAATACCAGCAGTTGGTATCGATAAAATCCATCACGTGTTAGGGGATGCTAAAACGAAAAATTCCAGCAGGGGGGAAGAAAAGAAAATGGAAACGAAAAAAACGAAACAACACACATACTTAAATGAATACATACAATAGTTATTTGTAAGTAGTCGCTCTTTATGAAGAATTGATATACAATTACGTTTGCCCCGCAAAAGACACAAAAAAGTCCCAACGAGACCGATCAGAGAGATAACAGCTGACAACAGCTCGGAAGAGCTATTCACCGACGGATATTAAAGAAAACGTTTTTTTTTTTAATTATTTTTTTGAGTGAAGAATTATAATAGCCTTTTTTTTTATCTAAAACTGGTAAACCAATTTGGAAGAAAGACCAGCTAAACACCAAAAAAAAGTGAGAAGTGACCCAACGGCAATCAGAAAAGTGTAAATGTTAACATGGCATGGAAGGGAAATTAAGTAAAAAAAAAAAAAAAAAAAAAAAAAAATATTATTATATGTGTAAGTGATATACTCAACTGGCAACAACCGCACATGGCAGTGTTGGAAGCATTGTTTCACTAATGCGACGGTGTTTTTGTGGAACAATGTAATTTTCAGGTCGTAAAATGAAATCCTGAACACCCATGCCATCAATTCTAACACAGAGATGACCATTATAATACTTAGTCACCCAACCTTCCCTTCCATTGAACTCTTTCCTACTCTTAAGACCTCGTATTTTAATTATCGCACCAATTGGTGGTAATGAACACGGAGCTTTGACATGTTTTGGTTGTCTGTTTTTTACTTTCGATCGAATTTCTTCACAACCTGACGGAGGGGAGTCTCGAGGAATTATATTTTGAGAATGGTCTTCTTTTGAAGAGAGCTGTTTAGCTGCTTCACTACTGGGATGATGAAGTACTTTTCTGGTTCCTAATAACTCACCTGGAGATTGATGTTCAGTTGGGTCTTGATGAATATTATTATGTTGTTTCTGTTGTGATGTTTTATGAGATAATCTACTTGAAGTAGAATGCTGTGGTTCAATACTACTGGACTCACAGATATCATTTACAACACTCAACCTCTTCTTGTAGCTACCCTCTTCAATGTAAGAAGACACTTTATCACTCTTAGCATGAGTCGCTTTACTGGGTGCGCTACTAATCTTTGACTGAGACAGTAATGATGGAATTATATTTTCAGTCTTTGAAGGAGGAGTGTTGTTTGATAGTATCTGACGAGGAGAATGTGTGAAGGCAGAATGAGTTGATTGTTTTGACAGATCTCCATCAGTCTGACGACGACGTAATCTTTGAGTGATTGTGTTGTCGACTGTTTTGTGTTTACGAATACAACTGATCATCGACTGACTTCTGTTTGACTTGTCGAAACCAACATCTTTACCACCATCGACGTATTGCGGAGGTGATGGCTTCAAGGGTTGCATTTTACTCAACGCGTTGCAAAAGCTTCGCTCGACTATTCCTCTGAGAATTCCTTCTCTGGACATCAATTCACGAGTCATCGTAAGAGAGTGAACCTGTAAGAGTGTTTGAGACGTTCTTGTCCTTCTTCCTTCTTCTTTCTTTGACAACTCATTTCTAATATGCTGAGCATGTGCTTCCATAACTCTCTTAGCTGCATCTGCTAAGTGTTTTTCAAGGTCCAAGTTACTATCCCATAGTTCCCTTTCAGATGTAACACTTCGACTTGTTTCTTGTTGATCATCAACGTGGAGAACTTTCTTTATCTTTTCAGTCTTCTCCTTCTTCTGAGTTCCAACAGGGTCGTTCTTTGCAGTTGCAGTTGTTATTGTTGGAGAGTGGTCGCTTGAGGTTGTTGATTTTTTAACTTTTTCAGACTTCTCTTTTTTCTTTTTTTGATCATCGTCTTCACCGAGTTGTTTAGGGAAGAGTTGAGTGTCTGTTTCTGTTTGATGAAATCTTCCCTGTTGTTGCTGCTGTTTGTGGTTCTCATCTTCAATCTTGTCGGAGGGTTCCTTCGATAATATGTTTTGAGAAGTGTTGTGTTTTGAACGCTGTGACTGTTTATCAGCTTCTGATGGTTTTTTCTTACCAGCCGGAACAACAGGCTCTTCAAGATGAGGTTCCGCGGGCAGCGAATGTTTTGTGGGGTTTCGTTTTTGTTTCTCACTTTTGTTAAGTTTTTTAATTTGATCAGCTTCTGAGTCTTTCTTTTTTCCAAGACTCTGACCACCTTCCTCTTCAGAATGAAGTTCAGAAGTCTTCATCTGTTGAACTATTTGATCTTGTTTTGATGGTTCTGCGATGAGTCGTTCAGTTTTGTCTTTTCTTTTCTTTTGATCGATGCCATCTTCAGGTTTCGGTTCGGTAGACTGGCGCTCTCTAACTGCTGTATTGGAAGGTTCTGCGTTGGGAACTTCGGTTTTGGTTTTTCGTTTCTTCTGGTCAACAGGTGATGGCAGCGGATTCGAGGACGTCGATTTAGAATTTTCATTTTTACCCTTTACTCTGCAAGTATCACTTTCTTTGTGTTGTTGGATTGGATTATAATCACTTGTTGGGGATCGTTTTGAGGTTTCCTTTTTGTCTGTTCTGTTGTCAGTGTCAGAAACAGTGGTTTGTTTCTTGTGAAGTTGTTCAAGTGTGTCAGCACATTTATTATTAATTTGTTCTTTGTCTTCACTATTCTGTTGTTCTTCAAGAGAATGTCTCACCTGCATCAGATGGCTTGTAATTTTAGCTTCATGCAAAATCATTTTAGCCTGTCTGATAGATTGACGTCCCTTTGTACTTTTTGATAATGATTCGTTGCTTTTGATTTTAGACGGCGATTCTTCCTTAGATATCTGAAGTGATTCGGGTGTTGGTTTGTTTATTTTATTTGAAGGTTGAGAGGAAGTTGTCTTACTTTGAGGTGATTCAGTAGCCAGTTTGCTTACAGAAATAGGTGTCGTGTGAAGTGATTTATTGAGTACCTTATTTCCTTGTTGTGGTTCAGTAACTGGGGATGTGTTGCTTGACTGTCCTCTTCTTGTTATGTCTTCTGATGATTTGATTGTTGAAGTAGTTTTGTTGTTGTCGATTATCTTAGTTGGTGACGGTGATGAACATTCCTTCACTCCTTTAACCCGCACAGGTTGCTTTATATGTTTCGAGGGTGAAATTGTCTCATCAACAAGTTGTTTACACTTCTTTGATGATACAGATGGAGGTTTAACATCCTTTGAATAGTTATAACTGGTTGATTGTTGCTTCCTGTTGCTTGTTGTTGTTGTCATTTCTAACACCAGTGGCTGTTCACTTTGTAATATACTTTTCATCTCAAGAAGCTCCTTAGGCTTTGATTGTTTAATTCCAGTTGTTGGAGATGACAAATTAATAGTTTCCTGTTGTGTTCGTGTGGTGTCTTTATCCATATTGTCAGGTTGCTTTACTTTTTTAGATGTGACTGGTGATGGTTCTGTTGTGTGTTCTATTTCAGTAATGGGGTTGCGATCTTTCTTTTTCAATTTTGATGTTTTTTGCCTCGTCTGAACTTCGTTGTTGGAATCTCCATCGTCCAAAACGGTTTGGGGCTTATCGTTAAAATGAGGACGTTCGCATTTCTCATTTCGATTGTCACCTTCTCTGGGTTCTGATAACCCTTCTAAGTCTGAAGTGAACTCGTAATCTGATCGAATGACGTGTTTTCTCTTTTCATTAGCAGCTGCTAATGATCTTCTTGTGAATGCGTGACTTTCCTCGCGGAGGATACATCTGCGGGATGCAAGTTCGAGTCCCGCTACGAGAAGTGATTTCAATAACAGAATATCAACTAACTGCTCTGATATGATAGAAGATCTTATTATCTCTTCCATTCCACAAGTACAGTCTTGAGAGAGTGAGTGTTGGATGTAATTGTGTTGACGATGAAGTTGTGATTGAAGATCTTTTCCAATTTTTCTTCGTTTTAACAACACTAAGTGACCAGCCTGTTTCTCTCGTTCTTCTCGTTGTCGCTCTTCAATCAACGCTCCGTGAACCCGTCGCAGTAGCGTGGAGTAGGATCCTCGCTTTAACTCAGTCATTTTGTTTACTTTAGTTCATTTTTGGTGTTCTTTTTTGAGTATTGTGTTTTTTGCTGGTATGAATATACTAAAATACAAACAGTTGAAGCACCTTTTTTTAACACTTCTTATCTCCCCCAAAGATGTGTCAAACCACACAACACACACACAGCGACACTAAGCACCAGTTTCTACGCAAGAAATAGATATTTCGTATTGGGCGCCATCGCACTAGACTGTTTTTAAACTTTTTTTTTTTTTTTTTTTTTTTGTACCGACGTAGTCGGGGAAGAAACTATTTAGATCGAAGGTTAAAATTATTTTCCTCCGTGCGATAGGATTCTGTCTGCTACAAGGCGTTTCTGAATGGTTTTTAAATATTTTTGCTCCCATTCCTCTTCTGTGCTGTATTCACCGGCAGAGACCGAGACTGTAGGGTAAACTTTTTTTTTTTTGAATTATTTTTTTTTTTTTTTTTTTTTAAATTTTATTTTTTATATCTTTTTATATTTTTTTTTCTTCCCCCCTTTCATCTTCTCATGCATCCCACGTCGTCTCTCGTTGTTCGCAGATGCGCCAACACACCGTATCACGATTTTTTTTTTTTTTTTTTTTTTTTTTTAAAAAGAAATAAATCTTAAGAATAAATAGAAAAGAAAAAAAAAAATAAATAAATAAAAAAACAGCAACAAACAACTGGTTATATTTATCTAACATTACCCTTCCTTTCGTTGAGCGTCAACAAAAGAATGAAGAAAAATTTTAAGGAAAAAAAAAAAAAAAAAAAAAAAAAAGAGACTTTTAAAAGAACAAAGAAAAAAAGAGAAAAAAATAGCATAGCATAACGACGCCTGTCAGTGAGTACAAAGTCAAAGCAAAATTACTTAAAACGGAAGTCGATCAACTGGAGGAATTTGGGAAAAGAAAAAGATCGCACTTTGCAACAAAGCAAAAAAAAACTAAAAAACTAAAAAACACTATCAACCATGTAAGGAAACAAGACAGATCGCGTATATTAAGTACACTTTCTCTTCAAAAAAAAAAAAAAATGGAGAAAAATAAAGTGGAATTTTTTTTTTTTTTTTTTTTTTTTTTTTTTTTTGAAACCAGAATTTTAGTTACAAAAAAAAAAAAAAAAAAAAAAAAAAAAAAAAAGCACCGTGCGACCCGCGCCTTCGCAGATTTGGCAGGAAAGTAAACGGAAGGAAATTCCGCGTGCCCCCCCCAGTAGTGGCACGGATTGTGCTGTATCACGATTTGCCCTGCATCATAGAAAACAATATTAAGTTTTATCGCTGACCTCTGTGTTGTCCTCCCCAGTTTTGTCCCTTCCCTCCATTGTTGTAGTTATTATTTTGGTAGTTGCCTCCTCCCATGTTATTATTTCCCTGTCCGTAACCCTTTCCTCCAGATCTGTTATTGTAACCACCACTGTTGTAGTTGTTGCCGTAGTTTCCATTATTGTTGTAGTTGCTGTTGTTGTTGTAGTCGTTCTGGTTGTTGTAGCTGTTGAATCCTTTTCCACCCTTACCACCTCCCTTTCCCTGTTTTTTAGTTTTGTTATAATAAGTGTGGGATGCTTAAGTATTTTATTAAATAAAACATACGTAGCTATCACCTCCCTTTCCACCCTTCATCTGACCTGGTTCTAGAGGAGGGTAGATAATCTTTGGTCTATTGACTCCCTGTCTCCTACAGTTGTCCATTGCCTGTTGGTACGCTTCATCAGAGGTGTTGACGCCCCAGTTTTGACCACCTGCGCCCCATGCACGCTTTCCGTCCATACCTCTTGGTCCTACAGCTAGAACCTTTGGATCAGGGAGGGCAAGGAAATCTTCCCAAGTTCCTGGGAGATCGATATCCTGAATCTCAAAAGGTTTGTCAGTACGGCGAGCTTCAGCAGCAGCTTCTGGTCCACCTAAGAAGACGCCTTCGGCACCTTCTGCTTTCCATTGACGGGTTTGATCATTAAACTGAACACCCATTTCAAAAAGATCTTCTTTAATACGATCAGCTTCTTTGTATTCTCTTATAGCTCTGGCTTCGAATCGCTTCTCGAGCATCTTGCTGACGGTTTCTGCGACGATTCCCTTTTCTTTGAACTCTAACAGTTCTGGGCTCTCCTCGACTTCTGGTTCGTCGGCAACAGCCCACTTGCTAATATCACTGTTCTCACCCTTTCTCTCTGCAGCCTTTCTGTTTAAAACAGCAGTTGCTGGAACTCTAGGCGGGGCAGGGATGGTGAGTCCTATTTCCTTCGCATTTTTAACTCTCTTGTCCCAAGTGAGAACAGTCTGTTCTCTGTTTGGAGGAAGTTCTCCCGCCCAAAGTCTTTTTAAGATATCAGCTCCTGAAGCAGTCAAAGGAGGGTACTCAAATCCTTCAGGTCCAACGATACCCTGTTGATTGATTTATTGTAATCAGGTTTAAAATGTATAAGTAAAGTAAACTAGAATAACAACACACCTCAACGTCATGAGGATCTTCTGACTTCTTCAACTCGTCAAGAAGAGGAAGAGCTGGACGCTCAATCTCACCACACTCCTGAAGCTCTGCTGGAAGGGCACCCCATCCTCCCCAGTTGGCATTTTTGGCCTCTTCTTCCTTTGCAGCAAGTTCCTGAGCAATCTTCACTCTCTCTCTTTCTTTTTCCAACTGCTCTTCAGTTTTTTCTGGTGGAGCGTCATCAGCCGGAGCACTGTCAGCAGCACCCTCGGCAGGAGCATCAGCTTCTACATCAGCTGGCTTTTCTTCAGCCGGAGGGGCGTCAGTTGCCTTTTCGTCTGCTGGAGGGGTGTCAGCTTCCTTTTCTTCAGCCGCAGGGGCGTCAGCCGGCTTTTCATCAGCTGGCTTTTCATCTGAAGGAGGGGCATCAGCCGGCTTTTCGTCTGCAGGAGGGGAGTCAGCAGGCTTTTCATCTGCAGGAGGGGCGTCAGCTGGCTTTTCTTCGGCCGGAGGGGCGTCAGCTGGCTTTTCTTCAGCCGCAGGGGCGTCAGCTGGCTTTTCGTCTGCCGAAGGGGCATCAGCAGGCTTTTCTTCGGCCGGAGGGGCATCAGCTGGCGCGGCATCGCCCTCCTCAGCAGCTTCTGCTGCAGGTGCAGGTGCCTCAGTTGTGGGTGCAGGTGCCTCAACGGCCTCTGTCTGTGGGGCAGGATCTTCAGGCATTGTGACAAACAATTAGCTGTTGTAAATAATGAAATAAATAATTAGACTTCGAATACAATTATCAAACATCCCAATTACACTAACCTGTTAATTAATAATGTTAAAAGTCCAACACCAATCAACACTACAAACTAATAAAGGGAGAGTGAATGTTCTGAGAAACACTTCTCGGAATCGTGCAATGGCACAATGAAGAACGTGTAAATGAAAACAAAATATTTTTTATTCTCTCCAAAAAAGTTTCGTAACAAAGTGTATCAACTCAGAAAGACAGACTTTTTTTTTTTTGTTGTTTTTTTTCGAGTTTTTTTCATTAATCACTTTCTTTTTCCTTTCTTTTTGGAGAGACAAGAAAAAAATCACTTGTTTTGTTTGCGTAGAAAACGAACTTTTTTGACCTTTTCTTCGGAAGGAAAACAGTTCACTGTTTTCCAAGCAAAAAATACCGTTTTATTCCTTGCAAGCAACCAAAACAGAGAATAGGTGGGTAGATAGTCGGCTTGATAAGTCAAAGAATTGACTGCCCTTGCCAGATTTCTAACCAACAGGGAAAAAAATAAAAAGAATTTGGTGTAGAGAAGAGGGATGAATAATAATAAATAAAAAAAAATATTATTTTTTTTTTTAAATAATCACAAAAAATGCCGCTCCATTATTACCGACCTTTTTCGTTCATCCCCTAATTGCCTCCTTACCGAAAGCTTTAAAAAGTTTAGGCTTTAAAAAAAAACCATTCAGATTAGCCTTAAATCTCATTGAAGGCCCATGAAGAGTCCCATTAGCTTTAGCACGAGCTTCCTGTGTATGATTTCTGTGCGATTCCACGAGTCTCGGTCTGTTTGTTTTCTTGAAAGAACTGAACACAGCCCGGGCTTTCTTGAACGAGAAGGGCTGATTAGATTCTTCTCCGACTACGTCGGTACAAAAAAGAAAAAAAAAAAAAGACATTTTAATATAATATTGATAAATAGTAATACTTCGTCATGTTGCATTGGTCACACGAACAAAGAAATGAAAAGGAAAAAAAAAAAGGGGGGGGTAATTTGATACTGCATTTTCAAGGGGGGGGGGGGGAATCCTCATAAAAGTTTGGAATGAAAAGGTTTCAAAACCGAAAAAATTATGTCAGATTAGCCTTATATTTCGTTGAACGCAGACAGAACCTCCTGTCCGGGGAAAATAAATCATAACCACAAGAAATAACGGCTTTCAATCTGAATAGTTTCTTTTCTCCGACTACGTCCGTACAAAAAAAAAAAAAAAAAAAAAAAAAAAAAAAAGAGAGAGAGAATCTCCTCACACGGACAGCAATACTAAAACGGGTTTACGCAAAAACCTTAAATTTCGTAGGACAACAAACAAGTTGGTTTCGGGCTAAGATTAAAAACAATCTTAGCCCGCACCATCCTTTAGTTAGTTAGCAAAATACAAACTGATGACTACGAGAGCCCGCATCAGTAATGACCCAATCGCGAAGATTGTAGTTTCATAGTATTGGCTGGAAGTGATCGACTTCCTGCCTCCGCCTTGCCCAGAGGCTAACAGGTTGTAAACAACTAAAGAAAATAAAAGAGAAATGATCTGGGAGTGGGGGGAAGGTGAAAAAAAATAAAAAGTCTTCTTTCTTTCATATACATCTTTCTTTATATACGACCACATGTGCCATATGCCCACACTCCACGAAAGAAAATAGAAAACCCCGGAACAGTGCCGAGGATCGTTCACCCCCCCCCCCCCCCCCCCCCCCCCCAGTTGTCCAAAGCATTATAATTGTACTTTGGGCTTACCGAAAAACTTTAGAAAAGTACCACAAAAGATTTGGGCAGCACACTCAGCAAGAAATGAAAACCATAAGGAATGCAAAGAATCAAAGTAAAGAAACACCATAGAGTACCATAGACAAAAGAAATGTAATTGCGTGCCGACATCAACTTATACTCTTGTGTAAGAGTATACGTTGTAAATATTATTTCTTTTTTTTTTTTTTGACTTCTCAAAAAAAAAAAAAAAAAAAAAAAAAAAAACCCTACTGCTCGGGTTCATAATCCACTCCCCTATTGAGAAGTTGCGCATAAAAACAAAGAAAAAAAAATAATAACAATGGGATATGCGTCATTTTTAGTTAGCAAAATACATTTTATCGCTCGGCCAAGTTCCTCTACACCTTTTTTGAGCAACATAAACAATAGACACAGATAAAGTGTTGACCCACAGGACATGGTAAGGTTCAGAGGCTACCAATACAAGAAAATTCAGTCTTTCACATTGGACGCTCTGCATATTCGCTACAATCTGAGAGGATGAAATTAATTTGCGAAAATCTCTCTGAAATCTTTGGTGCATTTATTCAAAAATTGGTCGCAAAAAAAAAAAAAAAAAAAAAAAACAGATTAGCCTTATATTTCTTGTTGAATAATGTAAACAAAATCTTGTCGCACAGAGGAAAAATAAATCATGACCGCAAGAAATAACGGCTTTCAATCTGAATAGTTTTCTTCTCCGACTACGTAGGTACAAAGAAAAAAGAAAGAAAAAAATTGACTGATACATAACTTTCTTTTTAGGGAGGTAATTTGAATGAAAGAGAGAGAAAAGATAAACACCACAAGCAAATAGTCATCTGACTTTGCGGAGTTGGGTAAATGAGGTTAGTTAGCAAAATACAGAACTGATGACTACGAGGAGTCTGGTAGCCCACATCAGTAAGGACCCAATCACGAAGATTGTAGTTTTATGGCTTCGGATCGATCACTTCCAGCTTCCACCTTGCCCAGAGGCTAACAGGTTGAAAACAACTAAAGAAAATAAAAAGAGAAATGACCTGGGAGGTATGAGAATACAATTAGTAAGGACAAAAAAAAAAAAAAAAAAAAAAAAAAAAAAAATGAACTTTTTAATTTTACACATCCCAACTTAAAAACTCTTATAGTTAAAAACATGACTTTTTGTCAAATAAAAAAAGTTGCACCAAAAATCAAAAAAAAGTAAAAAAAAAAAAAGCTTAAGGATACGCACTTTCACCAAATAAATTAATGATCACATAAGATCTTGAGAGGGTTCTCTACGAAACTGAGGAATAGCAGGAACAGAAATATCTCTAAGTGCCAATTGGACTATGTCTGCCAAGTAATATAAACTGCAACATCGTATTTTACCTCCCCATATTTCAAGTATTCTTTTACGAGAGAACTTATACGTTCGAAGAGGGTCAAGTGACTTATTTTGGGCACCCGTTGAAGTTAAAACTTTGAACAAAACCAATATTCTACAAGAATCATAAGCAAGCTTCGTACAGCATCCAAATGATGAACTTATGTGGGTTACAAAATCTCCACCGATTCCCGGAGAAGAGGTATTTAAAAGATGCGGAGCCAACAAACTAAGGCATTCAGCTTGTGGAGGCGAATTTTCGATGCTTCCCTTGCTTGTTATTGTTTTAATTGTTGAAACTGATTCACTAAGGTCAATATTTGGTGATAAATCAGATACCGATTTTTGGTTATCAAAAGTTAACCTTACAAAATGACTACAACTTCCCATCTTTGTCAGACCCGAGTATTTCTTGTGACCTTCCGTGTTACCAACAAGGGAGAGTAAGACGCTGGATTTTGATTTTTTTTTAAAACCGGCTCGTGCAACAGCTACAGCACTGTTTGATTCCTTAGGAAGGGATACATTCTTTATATTAAAAATAGATTCCTTAACCTGAGTCATACTACGACCGAAGACATCTACCTGAGGCGTGAATCCATGTTTACACAGAACTTCAATACAAGACTCCGATCCATGAGTAATAGCGATAGAATAGGGATCGAGTGAGGGAACAGATTGTATGTCTGGAATGTCATCTCTGGTCACTTGTTTTAGTAACTCTGCTAGTTTTGTATCATTACCAGCTGCTATCGTATCGTGAAGACCTTCTAATAGATGTCGTACTTCATCATCATCAGTGTTATCAGTTTGTGTTTCTGATTTCATTGACTTATTGAATGTCTCACTTTCAAAAGTAATTGTTGTATGAGAATCATCTACTTCAGGGAACACTCGTGTTAGACGTTTACAAGTCTGTTCAGTACTTTTGATCATTAAACTTTGACATTCTGGAAACTGCAATGAAAGAGCTTGAAGCTGATCTGGTCCTAAACACAATAAGTTACTATACGTTACAGCTCGTATTCCACATACTCTCGAGCATCTTCGAACAGCTTCGAATTCACCAAAAATATCACCCAAAGTAACAGACCAGAGAGTGTCTTCTGTGTCAGTGTCATCCTTTCTCTTTGCGACAGCAATGAGTTCTCCAGACATTGTGAAATAAATACTCTTGTCTGATGACCCTTCTTTGTATACATATCCTCCAGGGAGTATAACTAATGGGACTACGTACATCATCATCTGTTGTGCGAATGATGGATACTTGCTGGCGACATCTGCGAAGGCTGGAAGTTTTTTAATAGTTTCCTTTGCGCAAAATTTATCAATTCGAAAGAGAAGATCTGCTGGAAGTTCCGACAAAACGTTTCCAGATATAATGAAATCACATTTCTTCCATATATGTCTGTAATAACTGAGGATTTCAACTTGGAGTGGCTTCGGTGTTTGCAAGTAGGTTAAATGGTCTTTTACGAAATCTATCTTCTCGTGATACTTCGTTTCATTAATACTTCCACTATGAATGATGTGACTAACCTGAGCTACTACCGTAACATATAAACAAACACCGACAATCACTACACCTAACACATAGCACAGTTGGAAGTCTGATATGGGCATTGAACTTCCTCTGAACATTCCAACGCTTACTTTGATAGACCAATCGAAAGAAATTAGATACTGATCGAGTGTTCTCATATTATGATAATTAACAAAACCCATCCAATAGTGAATCGAATTGACGTTTGAGTTGAATACGATTGCGGCGTGACCACAGGTCGCGAAGTGAGAAACAATTAACAGCAGTTGACACATTCTGATCAACCTGATGGTGGTGTAACTTTTTAAAAAACTCAAAACCCTCCAAGTAAGTAGATTATGACTTCCTAATGCTAATAATACTTTACATCTCCATGCGATATGAACAGGTTCCTGAGTAATTAAAACAACAACTAACTCAACGGGGATCATCGGTAACGCTTCCATTATTATAAATGACCTGTCACTTATTAGAGACCAACTTGGAACGCATGTCGAACCGTCTAAATACACTCCGTTACTTCTGCAATAGGTGTGACAACCCAAAGCAATAATGTCCATCACAGTAAAGAAAACAACCATCCCGACAGGAATATTCGGTGCAAACGTACACATAAAAGGAATCATCACCAAATTCATTGCTTGCCAAGCTGTTACTAAAACGCTAAAGCAGCTGCTGTAGTGTGTGAAGAATAGTAGTTGTCTTTCTCTCCAGTCTTGTTGATTTATACCTAGTCCTTCTATTAAACTCAGAACAACAGAATCCTTCGCCTCTTCCATTTCACTAAATGCACAGGTTTGCTCGGATGACGGTCCGATTGAAAAAAGATGAGACATCGCTGCGAATGCAACAGACGTTGATCTGCCGACTGGCCCCTCTGGAGGTTCCTCCAATCCCTCCTCTTCCATGCTTCCTAACATTTTCTTTGAAATTTTTTCACTGATTTCATAATATTATTATTTCGTTTTTTTTTTTTTTTTTTTTTTTTTTTGACTAATCCTTTTTTCTAAATAAGAAAACATCACAAGAAAAGAGAGACCTCCATAATAATAATCCTGTTGAAAAAAAAAAAAATATTTATTATTTGTTGTTGTTACTATTTTGTAAACAAAAAAAAAAAAAGAAAAAAAAAAATATTAATAAAAATTATACCATACAAAAAAAAAAAAAAACAATTTTCCTCACAACCAACAAAACACACTACCATTGAGAGAGGGGATTGATAAAGGAAAGCCAGTGATTCGTGTTTGAGGACCAGTTTCCTCTTACTACTATACATGTTTCAGAGACGAAACCCTACACAACAAAAATAACATATAACGTAAACAACAGTAACTATACAGATTGTTGTTTTTCCGAATACAGATACTTACACAAAACACGCGAAGAAACATGCAAAAATACTAAGGAAAAAAGGATACTCGGCTTGCTAAATGTCACAACACACGGGAGGGGACTAAACAAAAAAAAAAAAAAAACAACAAGTGTGGATGGGTAAATTGATAACTGCACATATAAAGCGATAGATGGGTGGGGTAGTTCTAGTCAATTCCGACTTAAGGCGTCAGAAAAATGAAATCACCAACTCTACCAAAAACATTCTACGGTAAACTTATTGAGTTTACCAAATTTATCATCAGGTAGAGTAACCCAATGCGGGAAGGTATCACATTTGCTTATAGCACATCCTTACATGTAATAACAACAGTAGAAGTAAAGGAAGTCGAAGTCTCTCTGTTTTTTTTAATAATCACGCGTTCCTCAGGTATATATTATATTATCCACAACAAAAAAAAAAGAACAAAAAAAGAGAATTTTTTTTTTTTTCAGATCACGCGGCTGTTTTCGCTTTTTCAGAGAAAAGCAAAATTCGAGATTAAAAAAAAAAAAAAAAAAAAAAAAATAACAGTTAAAAAAAACAAGAAGCCCTTACTTCCTCAGGCGATCGTACTTAGAAAATAAAAAGACCAATTTTTCAATAGAAGACACACCATTTCCAAACTGAACGTGTGTGATATACTCGATATATTTATACCACACGTAAAAAAAAAAAAAAAAAAAAAAATCAAAGAAACGTATTTATAGAAAAATGAAAGAAAAAAAAAAAGTAAACCATAGAGCAATCTCACTTTCTCTTGAAGCGAGACATCAATCTATAGGCTAGATATGGACGCACAAGGAAAGACCATAAGGAACTTGCCTACTGTTACAGATATGAATCAGCCTACGGGAGAAGCTTTGATTGTTCTGCCGGAGCTGCATCTGCAGCGACCAGCTCAGGTGTTTGATCAATTCCTGGGTTTGGAAGTGCTTTTAATATTGTTGGTGATTCTTCCATTGGTACATCACCATTAACAGCTTCATGATGCCGTCTTCTGTTAACACGAGTGCCAACTCTATTAATCCACACGATAAATAATAAGAACGCTGCAGCTAACATTGCTCCCAGAAAGATCGCCCAATGAACTTCTCCTTTCTTAGAACTTTCATTTTTCGGTGTCGTACAAACTTCTGCTGAGCAAGCATCAACATGAGCATGAACGAACATTCTTCCGTCAGTTGTTGACGTGTTAAACCTCCACGCGTCTAATGCAGTTATCCAAACTGGTGTTTCATACGGACATTTAAAAGTAGTATAGTTATTCTTAAGACAATCAACACCGTGACCACATATTTGCCAAGTGAATTCTTCGTTAGTGGATTCATTACCAACACACTTAACGTAAAGTTTGAAATCCCAATGATCATCTTCAGGTTCTTCATTCGCAGTCAGGTACAAGCTTGCAATAGAAGCCACAGGCCCAGTGAGATCATCGAGGGGTTGGCTTGTAACATTACAAGGAGCTGATTCACATGTTAAGTTGAATCCCATTCTAATTAACTCCTCTCCTGGGATATCAGCTGGGGCTAACACCTGACCCTGAGCAGTTGCAAACAACATCGCAACAGTGAACGGAATTGCTATTTTCATATTTTTTTTTTTTTTTTTTTTTTTTTTTTTTCCTTCTTTTATATAAAAAAATAATATGATAATAATTATTGTGATATACCTGCCAACTCAACACAAACATATCAAACGTCGACAATTATATAAATCTGTCTCTTAATTTTTTGCTTTTGGGAATCCGAGATGAAAAAAAAACTGAGCATATTTCATTTTTCTTGTCCCGTATTTGATCTTTTTTGTTTTTTTTTCTCTTTTTTTTTTTCCCCCGTCTCATTCTCGCTCTCTCTCTCCCCCCTTTTTTTTTTTTTTCCTCGGTTACTACTTTTACGGGAATATAAAAAATCAGATTGAGGAAAAACTATTTTTTTTGCTGTTCTTCTTCTTTGTTAGAATAGCATAGAGGTCGAGGTACCAATAGTTTCCTTGTTTTTTTCTTTCCCGTATCATTTATAAAAATAAAAAAAAAACAGTAATCCCACGTGTGTTACAACAAGTGAAATGTACTTCTTGGTACAGATTTTTAATGGTCAAAAAAATTAAATAAATAAGAAACCAGACTCTTTTTGCGAAAGAACACGACGGAAGACCTTTCCAGTTATTATTATTTTTTTTTTTTTTGTTGCTGATTAAAAAGAACGGTAAATGAATTTCGTATTTTTTTTTTTCTTTTTTAAAGAGAATCTCAGAATGCTAATCTCGTATATCAGCGAGAACACACACTTCGAGAGAACAGAAGAGAGGCAGCAATAAAAAAAGAAAAGAAAAATAAATAAATAAAAGAGGAGAATTCAGGACGACAAAGAGGTGAATTGATTTTAAGGACACAAAGCGATGGACAAATTAGACTCTGGTGTTGGGGAACCGCAATCACAGCGGTACAGTGACTTGATATCTCACGAAATCAACAGAAGGAGGTCAAAAAACCGTATTAAAAAAATACATTTTGATTTACGGTGGCTTGGCTACTGGCTGCTGTCACATCTAAATATAATGTAAAGGATAACAACCACTTACTTCCCTCGCGGGAACAAAAGGCTGCAAAAAGTTTCGGCAATACTAAGAAGTACTTCACTATACTCAAATAATCATTTCTTTACAGTTCATAGCATAGTATCCAAGGTAGTCATCTCACCTTAATGTGCTGCATCTCTCTTGCTCGTCGAAAAAAAAAAACAAAAAAAAAAGCTCAATAAAATTTTGCACACGCGATAGACTCCAGTCTGGTGCGTGGCACTGAGTGGCAATTTCAGAGCCAACAACGACGAGCAAGACTTATGAGGTTCCCAATTATCGACAGCTCCATAGCAATAACCAATCAAGATAGGTTATTAACTTGAGTTGGGTGCTTCTCTCTTGCAACTCAATAAAGTTAGAATATGAGTTTATTATAAGATGGTGCACTAAATCAAAAAAAAAAAAAAAAAAAAAGTTATAAAAAACACAATTGTTCTGCTGTTCCATAAAACACTTGTGTGGAATATGTAGTTTCAGTAGCCTTAATCTTATACTACTTGTCCCTCTTAGGCCTTCATCAGTAAGTTCTAAGGGACTTCATTCCAGTTAATTAATAAATCGGATTTATCAATTAGTCTATTTCAAAAGAACTGATTTTTTAATGTCCATCGGAATTCGCTAGCTTTCGAGCAGCTGAGTTCTATCTCCTCTACTGCTGTTCAAAGCAGTTAGCATAAAGCTACCTTAAGAAAGAAAAAGTATAATTATGCAAAAAAAAAAACTTTTTTTTTTAGACGGTTAATGTTTTGACAAAAAAAAGGATATGAGTGTACACGACAGTGCTTCTCATACTACAGATTAAGGGAAAAAGAACGATGGGAACAAAAAAAAAAAAAAAAAAAAAGGACGAAAAATATTTCGGGTAAACGAGAAAAGGTTTTTTTTTCTTCTTCTCTTCACTTCTGTTCTTTTTTTTCTTTCTTTTTGGGGTAAAAAAAACCTCACCCCCGATTTGCTATTTACATTATTGTTAAAGGGGAAATGAAAAGAAAAAAAAAATGAGTGATGGAAAAAAAAACTATGTGACATTCATTCTTATTTTTAAGGTAATAAAAAAATAATTAAAAAAAAAAAGAAAGCAATAATAGAGAAAAGATTTTTTAAAAAAAAAAAAAAAAAAATTAAGAAATCAAGAATCATAATTTCCTCATCATTGGATCAGCATAGATGACATCTTGCATTTGTTCACCACCTTCTTCTTCATCATCATAGACAGCGAGACCCAGCAGCCTATCAATACGAGACATGATGTGCTTTCCATACGTAAACTTTCGAAGCATAGCAGAGTGAGGTTGTATGTGATTAATTATGGCAGCACGTTGCTGATCATCAGACAAATCAAGTAACTTTTGTACTACATAATTTGCATACTGATCTTTAACCATACACAAGAACGGAGAATACCCTTCACTAGTTATCCCTCCCATCAATTCGTCAAGCAGTTCAAACCGTTCCTTTGCAGTTCCGTATTGAAATATTTTTTCAACTACGTTACTGGCATATTTGTGTTTTGATAATTCACAAAACGAACCTCGTAAATGACCGCTAACAGTGTATCTATATTTCGCATCACCATGAATAAGAAGGTCCTGAACAACATAATTTCCATACTGGTCGGTGACTAGCATGTTAACATGACCGAGAATCTCATCTAAGATTGGAGATATCAATCGAGGTAATGATTTGCAATGTTCAAGTAGTCTTTGAATGACTCTACAACCATAAGCATGGGTTGCTAAATGTTGAACGTTTCCTTTAAATGCGCTGACTATAAAGTTAACTTCATTCGGCATTGTTTCAATACATTTTTGAATCACGTGATTTCCATTTTGATCTTGGACACATTTCGGAACACTTCCTCGAAGCTCTGTCGCGACCATTTCTTTATATTGAGGTGTCATTACATCGAGTGCCTTTTGTACAACTCTGCAACCATATGTTTGGAGTGATAATTCTAAAATGTGACCTTTAAACGCTTCAGACATTTGTTCAACTTGTGCTTCAGTTCCAGTTTCTAATAATTTCTGAACAACGTAGTTACCAAATACATCACAGACGAGTTCTAATGCTCGGGGTAGAACTTCATCGAACAGCATTTGACGATCAGCTGAATCACAACCGTGAGATAATTGTTTTTGAATAAACCTCGAACCCTCTTGATCTCTAGAGAAATCGACAACCCTTCCGATTAAGTCGGAAAGCTCGCATATTCCACTGAGAACTTGAGCTTTTTGATTTTCTTGCATCTCAGGACCCCTTCTCATTTGTCGTTGTTGGTTTACTATCGCTGAAGCATAATCTGATTGTGGTAGTCCAGCAACCATATCTTCATTAAGATACATTGCGTCCATTACCTGATGTGAATGCCTACCTTGTTGTTGCATGTAATGAGGTTGCATATTAAAGTTATGATACATTGAGTCTAATCCGGTATTGTTTCCACAGATATCTCCCATTTCAGGACATGATTGGTCTCCGACTCTAACATAACCAACTAACTGACCTCCATCCCAAACAGGATACATATTTGGATTATGGAATTGTTGGATAGCCGTCATGTGCTGTAGATGCATCTGTTCTTGTTGATGAAATCTCTGAACATCATCAGAAGGAATTCCGCCATACTGTTGACTAGGATCGTGAAGCATTTGATGATGAAAAACTTCATTCATGAATGTGTGTCCATGAGGTTGTTGATAATAACCACCATTTCCATTAATCGTTTGATTGTGTTGATGAACTGATTGCGATGGACCTTCTCTGTCTGGTATTGAATTAGTTTCAGAATGAACTCTCTGGGGACTCTGCACAGACTGACCTTTCTGAGGTGAATTTAACGTCTCTTGTAAATGAGCAGGGATATTAGTACCAGGGAGAAGAACTATTCCGTGAGTAGCCGAAGTCGCTTGGGGTGAATCGCTGAAAGCGTTAGTCTGAGCAGTCGGTGTTGCCGCACGCTGTTGTTGAGATATAGGAATATCACCAGCTGCAAGCATATCAGCTGACAGTGGTCTCGGTAACGCTCTACCAGTCTGAACAGGTGTACTTTCAGGTGTTGGTGGCGCCACTCTAACTGAAGGACAGTTCCCCCATCCATCTCTTCCATTTCCTGGCACTCCCGCTGGCAACATCCCTAATGAACTTGTCGGAGCTCTCCCTTTCTGTAATGATTCCGTAGCAGGACTTTCTAATTGGATATTCTTTATCAAAGTGTTAATCATCTGTTCTTCATGTTCGTGATCATTGCCTCCTTGGCATTCAACACCCATTTATTTATATAAAGTAATAAAAAAAGGAGTTTTTGCTTTTTTTTTTTTTTTTTTTTGATATGCACTCCCTGGCTGTGTGTACCTTCACACGCTCTTTTCTGTGGAGGTAAAGTTATATTTACGGTTAGGGTAAACTTGAAAAGAAAAGTTGACTTTAAAAACAAAGAAAACCATGTATTTATTACCTGTGTATTTTGTGGAAAAAATAATAATAATCAACAACACAAAGTTATGTTTTAGTAGCTTTTTAGCAATGATTGAATACGGGTAAATAAATAAATAAATAAAATTCAAAAAAAAAAAAAAAAAAAAAAAAAAAAAAACAGACATAATAATTTTGTTAAAACGAACGAATTGACCAGACTAAAAGAACAAACACAAAAAAAAAAGAATTGGCTTTATCTTCAACTATACAGAAAATAATGATATAACACTGTGATTTTTTGTTTGTGCACGAAACCGTAAACCGACTTAAACTGATAAAGCTAAAGGAGGTTTACGTGTGCTGCCAACATTCTTTTTCGTTCCTACAAAACTTGTTAAATGCAAAAAAAAAAAAAAAAAAAAACACCAGACCTGGAAAAGTCTGGTGTTTTCTTTTTTTTTTTAAATTATTTCTTCCTTAAGACTACTATTTTTTAAAACTAATAAGAAACATCTTGAACAAACATAAGTAAATAGATAAAATATATACGTGTAAAAGAACTACCTAAAAATCAAAAAAACCACATTAGAAAATGTGATAACCAATATAAAATTTCACGACTAAACCAATCACAAGCATCACATCAACAACATCATAACAACGACAACAACAACTAAAACAACACTACTTCCAATACTATTACCAGACGAGTCAGGGACAGAAGTTCCAAAACCAACAGAAGGAGCCACCGTCACATCCCCCGATGATGGGATTGGAGTTCGATCTGGTGAAAGAGTCGGAGCGATAACGACAGGAACAATAACAGGTGAAGCCGTAACAAACGAAGAAGGATATTTAGCGTCTGGGAACTCTACTCTAACGAGAGACAGACGAGAAGAAATAATAACATCCAAGGCGTTTCCGATACTCTCGGCAGACTGTGTAGTCACTATGTTACCAACACAAACCACAAAACAATCAGATTCACCACAAGATGTTCCAACAGCAAGGGGTTCAACTTTTCTTGAATTGGTATCATTTGCGGTGTATATTGGAACGCAAAGATTTGTATTTTGTAGCGTCGAATCAATGCTGAGCTCACTCATCTCTGTGATGTGAAGAACACATACATATCGAACAATGACTTCCTCACTTTGAATAGCCAATTGTTCTAAAGAAGATTTCAGAGCCTGTTCCAATGTTGATGAGATGCCAGCCGCATCAAAGGTCAATGAATTATACACACCAAGTGATAATTGAACTTTTGGATACAGCCATATGACATCTGTTTCAACTGGTGCTGTATTCCCAGCTTCAAACTGAGTGCTGTACAGAACTAGTCCTTCACCAGTAACTTTAAATATCGCTTTCGAACATTTTACCATCAGCTCCAGAGTGAATGTAGTAATACCTGCTGTCGATCGTTGGTTGTATGTTGCTGATATATTCTGACCACAGAACACCTCAAGTTTAAATATCGAACTATCGTCTACGTGCAAGAGACGTCCAGTCCTATCCAGACTTTCAATTTCAATTATAAACATCGTTTCAGAATCAATTCGAGGAAGGAATAAAGTGCTTGGATCAAACACACCTGATCGAAGCCTTTCAGCAGTCACATTCTTTGCTATTTCTAACGGCAAAGTACAGCGTCTCGTGTGTGAGTTTATGATAGAGCATTTCCCACTGATGATCTGGGTTTTTTTTTTTTTTTTTTTTTTTTTCCCCCCCCCATTCTCTTCATAAAGCTACACATTCGAATATCAAATAAAACATACCTGAAGCGCTCTAAGCTCAGCCATCATAAATGGAATTAAGATTGCAGACGAAGGTCTCATCCCATTCAGATCATCTCTCTCTTCCCATTGAGTAGTTATGAGTAGCTCTTGATGTTGTTGTGGTCCTCTGTACATGACATCGTGTACTTCAGTCTGACCATTTTCAATAAGTAATCCATTTGGAATATTCCACAGCTGCTGAGAGCACTCTACGATGTTTTGATCGATACAACTTCCAGTTGGTGTACAGGCCGATTTCAACTGCTTCCATTCAAAGTCTCCATTATTACATGGGGAATGTCCTGTATTGGTTGTTTGTGTTTTTTCATTGATTCCTTTTTTATAAAAAACCACAATGTACAAACCAGATCTAAAAGCCAGCGGGTAACTATGACTCGAATCGTATGGTGACCCAGCGTCGTCAACTACTTGAAGTCTGAAAGAGATGTGACGACCAACGATCGCGTAATTCAATTCTTCTAAAAGAACAGGTCTCCAATCAGTTTCTCCAAGACGATAATCAACGACAAGACCGAAAGATCTCGGTTTTATTTCTCTTTCGAATTCTGATACCTTTGACAGCAGTATTCCGTCAGCACACATTGCATCGGGAGGCATCTCTCCTGCTGAGGCTTTTGGTGTGTGTCCCCTGTGATTGTTTTTTTTGCTATTGCTATCAATTTCACCCAACAAAAGAAAGAAAAAAAAAACTAAACAACAAAAAGCAACATACAGCGTTGAATTATCAACCACAGCAATAAACTCACCACACCATACTACCGATCCGATTACTGGAGGAGTGTCTGGGTGAAGAAGCCAGTTTTGAATTGTTACTTTCAGGTCATCACTCGTATCGTGTGAATCATCAACACGCTTAACATCATCAACAGAAATTGTAATCGACAAATCGAAGATTCCTTCCATCGCCGTTAATATTGTTGTTGAGATTACATTTCCAAAGTTGGGTTCTAAAACTGATATGATGGTTAGAATCTGACTCTCACAATCAGCTAGTGATCTAATCCCCTTTGCTGTGACTGTTTCAATAGAATAGTGATATGGCTTACCTGTTATTATATCATCTTCTGGTACTCTTGTTTGAATAGCTCCAACAACTGGTTCTGTTACTGTCACCCTCAGAGGGAATTCTATAACTGCTGGACTTCGTACAATACCTGTTTGTTGTGTTAATTGTTTTCTGGATTTCTTCCTGTCTGAAGGACAGATTGAAACTTGTAACGAATTACATACCAACTACTTCATTCAGTTCACAATACCCGACAGTGTTGAAGTGTCCGATTATAACTAAACGAGATCCTTCAAGATGTCCTGACTGAGTAGTAAAACAGTTGTTTGGTTTTGATGAGTTTCCATTAGTTGAGATAACTGAAAACAATCGACTGTCAACAGACCAATCAATAGTAGTAGTCAATGATGAAGAATCATAGTTATCTGTGAATGCTTGTAACCAAATTGATGTTTGTTTACCAACTGTTGTAAAAGCAGTTTGGTTTCTAACTTCTTTAGTCACCATCACCACATCAGAGGATACCCAAACCCATTTTGTTAGACTAGCTGTTTGTGCTGTTGCTGTCCAGGTGCTCTTTTCTACTATAAATGTTACATCACCATATCCACTCAGAGTTTTAAACACGAGAGTTGCTTCGCCATCAATAAATTGAACTGATCTAGGATGTGACAAATCAAAAACACACTTTACACAAAGTGTCGTGTCAGTTGTCAAAAAAACAGTTCTTTCATTTGTAAATCTGTTGTTGTTGTTGTTGTTGTTGTTCTTTTATTTTTATAGTGAAACTTAGAAGAGAATAAATAAAATGGTTTTAATCATACCGCGTCCTGTAATGGTATCTTCCAACTTTCTTAGTAGCGTAAACAGTTATTTTATACTCAGACATGTGAATGACTTTATTAGTCTCTGGAAATACCACCACAAAAGAATCAGGTTCTGCGATCCAATTTAACATTATTGGATTTCCTGACAAGGATCTTGTTACAATATTGTCTGACTGACCAGACATCGTTAATTGTAGTGGTAAGTTAATACAAGGAGAGGTGCTTACTTTTACGATGACTATAGCTGGAGGGCTATTTGATATTCCGGCAAGACGTGAGTTGGGTGTTCCGGCAATGACAGCAGATCCGTTTGTAATTTTTAATGGAGGAGATCCAGAGGTTATTCCATATTTTAAAAATAATAAATCATCTTCTGGTTTTGTGATCTCACCGACAATCAATCTAGTGGGAACAACAGCACCTTGTTCATACGCATGTTGCCATCTCAGAAATATCGGACCACCGACTCCAAACGCACGATCAAAATTATCATCCGCAACATAAACATGAAAAGCAAAAGTAACATCGGGAGGATCCCCACTCCCTGTCTCAGAAGTATACCTTTGAGTCGTTGGTGTTATTGGTACTACTATTATTTGAGTTGGTTTTGTCAACACTGTTAGCGACCATTTTGATCCGAATTCAAAACTACATTGATAACAAGCTCTCGAATAAGACATTCGTACTACTTCTGTATCTAGAGAGCTGTTACTAAACTTTGTTATCAGTAACACTCCTCCTTCACCGTTACCTTCTCCTTTAATGTTAGAGACATCTAGTCTGTTCGATTCTGTAGTTTTTTTTTTTTTTTTTTTTTTTTTAATTTAAAAAAACTTTTAAATATTTCTTGTTAAAAACACATACCTGAAATGCGTTTCCAGACAGGATGACCTTGGGCATCCACTCGCACAACTGAAACAGAAAAAATGTTATCTTTGTAGACTGAAGGAGGGGCTAGGATAATTCCCCATCCAACTCCACATGTCGCCACATTATGAATTAATATATCTCCGCTTTTCTGATCAGAGTATGTCCTGATGTTTATATATTTGTATTGAACATATGTGAGAGGGTTTTCAGGTTCTCCGATCGAATAATAAAGAAGTAATGAACATTTATGACATGGTCTTGTGTGATGAAACGTAATAGATAGACTACTGTCGGAATTCGTACTTACAGTTGCTTGCCATTTATCTTTCGGTTCTGGGACATTACATTCTTTTTGATATGAAATAGTTTCATCATTTGAGATGTCTAGGAAGCCTCCGTTACCGTATCTGGTTGCTTTACCTGTTTTATTTATTATTATTGAGAATACAATATGGTCATAAAGACTCGCTGTCTTTCATACATGAAGGACAGGGAGGGGATCGTGACCCGCCTCTTATACGCTAATCTCCTTGACATCTATCTATTGGATCAGAGCTACAGAGAGTTTCTACAACTCCAACAAAGAAGCAGATGACGGTCGTCATATGAACAGCAACAACGTCCTCTGACGCATTACAGCCCAACAACAATAGTACTAGAAACAGGTGTTTCTTTTTCAAGTTACTAGTAACGATGGAAAAATAGATTCCATCAAAACTTAAGTTCTTTAAGTTATCAGATGAAGAATTCAATAATTATTACAACAAAAGTCTTGCAGTTTCTAAGAAGTAATTTCCTTTTATCAGTCAAAAGAAGGGGAGAGGGCGGGAAAATTCAATCGAATGCAAAAGTTCGTAGGACAACAAACAAATAATGGTTGGTTTCGGGCTAAAATTAATCAAGAGAATTAGTTAGTTAGAATTACACTGCCCATGAGTATTGAACTGCTCTTTTTTTTTTTTTTTTTTTTTTTAATAATCAAGAGAAAAAAAAAAACGAGAAAAAAACACGTACCCGCAGCATGTCTAGTTACTATCCAAAATTTTATTTTCTCATGAGCTGGAATATATACAGAATTCTTCTTCAATATAATCCAATCATTGTACGAGTCAACAGGTTGAATCGTTAAATCCATCGGATCTCCAACTTTCAGATCTCCCTCAGCAATATTTTGTTTTGTAATAACAACATCATCAGACTTATAAGGTAATACTTTAATGACTTTTGAATACAAAGGTCCCAATCCAGGAGTGGATTCGAAAGAAGGGATTGAACATTCTGTTAATGAACTTCTATCGCAAAGAGTTAGTTTTAGTCGGCATTCTTGACATGGACGATCAAATACGATCCATATAATTGAAAAACCTTGTTTCATTCTTGCATATGGCATTTCAACAAAAGGAAAAGTTGTTGATAAGTCAAGTCCTGTGATGTTTGTTTGAGAACGTAACTCAAATAATCGAATGGTTCCTCCATCATTACAACCTGTTCGGTGATAATGATCAACCTGAATAAGAGCATCTGGGAAAGTTACTGCCCTCGTTGGAATCGTATTGTTGTTATAGACCACAATTTCCAATGGTATCGGAATACCAACACTCGCTGTTGTAGAACTATAACTCCAACCTGCACCAGCTTTATCAGAAAGTTCTAAATAATTACTAACTGACTGAGGGAGTTTAACATCAGATCTTATTGAACACTCCATTGAATCACCAGTCACATTATCTTTTAATGCCCAATGGCTAACAATATCTGGTTTATATAACCAGCTGTACATTGTAGTGAGTCTCACTGATGATAACGACTGCTCAGAAAGGATAAATTGATTTCTAGTTGCGATGCTGTTGTACCCAATAAGCGCTCCCACAAACAATCCTGTTATTTTAGTTTAGTTTTTTAAAAAAGTTTTACACAGAATGAAAAAATGTTGTTTTAACTACACATACCAGAACTCATCATGTTCAAAACGTAGGTAGACTGCCATCCACTGGTTGTTAAAAATTGCTGTCCAGGGAATTGAACTTGAAGTGTTTTGCTTGACAGCCCGGCAGCTTTTTCAATATCAGTAAGGAACCCGAATGAGATGTAGTGTTTTCCTAAATATGTCTCGTATATAGTAGATATTAACTGAAGATGGTCAGGAGTAGCTCCGCAGTTTAGGGAACCTGGTCGAAGGACATCTCTGTCTCCAAAGTTTGTAGTAACTACTCCAATGGCATGAACAGATGAGGTTGGGTTAATATTAATATTTAATATCTTACATTGTGCAGGTACATCCCGAACAAGAACTTCTGTTCTAGTGTTGTTTACAGTACAGCCTTTTTCACAGTCGACAATGGCTGGGCAGACTAAAATTTGACAATCACGACACAAACCAGATAAACCTGCAAATTGAAGCATCGTTAAATAACCTTTTCCAAATGCTGCGGTGGAATATTTTCCGGAAGCTCTGAGTAAGTCGACAGTCGCAGGTCCATATTGATACTTTAAAGGAAACTGTGAACTACCTACAGGATTTGGTTGTGCAATAATGTCATCATGAATAGAAGGAATCTCAAGTAGGGTGGTGCTACATGGTTCTGAAACTGGGCATTTCCACGTAACACCTTCCTGTCGTGGTCTCCCACCCGACATCAGTGAAACAGAAAAGTTCCTGTCCGTGTAATCACGTTCAATTTTACCATCCGGTGAAGTTTTTAGAAAAGTCATTTCAATTTCAATGTCTTCGTCAACCGCAGCCGTAATAAAAACCATTTCTATTCCACTACTATGAAAAGTTTTATTACCCGACTCTACCACATTAGCACCAGTTACCTGTAAAGAATGATTGCTGTACTCTCTTGATTCCCTCGAGATATGCAATTGTGTGGTACATTTTTCATTCGTCTTTTCATTTTTAAAAGTAACAGAGTACCGAGCTGTTTGTAGCACTCTGAACGGAACAAGTCGAACGCTAAACATTGCTACAGGATTCTCACGTGAGATACTCTTTACTGGATCAGAATCTGTTAATCTCATCCAGTAATCGTCATCTGTGTTATCAAACGCTTTGATCTCTGGAAGTAATCTTATATTCCATTCTGGATAGTTCGAAGAAGCCCAAGACATTAATTTAATTTCTTGAGACGCTGCTTCACCCTCATACACTGATGCGAATACTGAGGTATTACAATGTAAGACAGCATTATCATGCCATTTCATTTCTATAACCTGACTAGTCAATCCCCATGAGTCTTGAAATACTACGAGTTTAGATTTATCGGGTGAGTCAGGTGCGAATAAGAAAACTGATCCCCAATCACCAAGGTGAGTTGCGTCACGTTCCGATAGTTGAGAGTGTTGTGATGATGCCACTGATGAGTGAGACACTTCTCGATTCGAATGTAAAAAATCAACCCACGACAACGCTTCTGAAAATTCATCGTTAAGCCACCATCCTTCTCTACTATAACTACCTGGGAATACTTTACTTACAATTCCTTCAGACATCATTCCGTGGCTTGGTGTTACAACTTGAAGTTCTGTTCCGCGTACCCGAACAGGTATTCTAATTGTTTTCATCAGTTCTTTTTGTCTATTATGCGAATGCATTAGCTTTAACGTGATGTGACAGCCTCCAATAGTTTTCGTACATCCTACGTTATTTAATACCCTGAATCTAATTTTGAATCCACCTTCAGTGTTTCTCACTGGGATTTCTGAACCCATCAGCTGATTATAACTCGGTGAGGTAAATCTATTTTCCGCAGTGACATGACCAGTTGAATTTAAAACTATTTTTAAAATTCCATTTCCTTGAATTGGTTTCATGTTTTTATCCTCAATCTCAACACGTACTAACCAAGATCCCAATGTTTCCATGACTAAATTATTTATATCGACGGCTTCGTAGGTCATCTCCAAAGGATGCAAGGCATCAATGTATGATCCTGGGAGGGCATTGCCTGTTTTTATTTTTATATTTTTTTTTTTTTTTCCCGCTGATTTAGATGTAGTATTTTTATACATACCAAAACTATCAAGGTGTACTATCGGAGGAGGTATTCCTCTTGAAAACGTGTCAGAATTGCCGTAGTCGATATTTATGTGTTGCAGTCCAGTTATTTCCAATCTTTTTGGTTCAGACGCTTCAACGACCACAACAAGACGTGTCCAACGACCAGTTCCAAAAGTAATATTGAGATATAGCTTAGATGATTGTCTTCCAGGTCGCAGTATAGGAATTCGTTCATAAACGGAGTACCCCCCTAGCAGCCATGTTTCAGAAAGTTGTTCAGCCCATGAGGTTGATTCGAAATCCGTGTTAACTAAAGAATAAGCTTGATTCCCGGTAACACCGTAATCTTGTAGACTATAACGAACTGAAATAGTTCCAGTTGGTGAGTACAGAGCTGGTCCTCTGTATCGGCTTTGAATGTGAATTGAACAGACTTGTCTTTCAACACAAAGTTTTGTATAACCAGACTCATGTTCACCTGAAGTTGTAGGAATATTATCCAACAATAATGAATCTGGTGAATGTGGTTCCAAATTAATCCAAAACGGAAGAGAATATAAGGTCTTATTTTGACCTGGAGGAATACCTGCAATACGAAATCCACATCCAGGATTTGGTAGCTTTCCAGGATCATTTTGAGGACATGCTGACGTCAATTGCAAATGAAAATTTCCTTTTCCATTTTTTGTGAATTTTCTAAGACCATTATGACCCCAACCAAACTCTTCTGAACAAGACTCATCAGAGTTTTTAAGAGTATACGAACTACTATCTAATACAACAACACCACGAGATGTTGCAGCAACTGATTCCGTACAACTGAGAGAATTATCATCCCAACTAGCAGCTTTAGGACACTTCACAACCCAATAAGGAAACTCTCCGTAAGGTATGCTAATATTTCCCATTCCAAGTACGAAAGAAACTTTAAAAGTAGCATCGCTTTGTAGAATTGGAGAACTACTCACAAAACCACTCTCTGTTGATAATTCATTTGAAAAGTATTTCCGATACTCTGAAACTTCCGAATCTGAAATCGTCATAAACTGACTTGTCGTATTATACGTCACGGTGTTGTCAAGGGTAACAATAGCTTCAAGTCTATCTGAGGCTTTAAATAATTCATCATGGGACTGGACACCCAACCCAACAGGTAAAGCTTGATAAGCTCCGAAATTAGATTCAGATGTGAGTCTGATGACTACCGATAAGTTTTGATAATATAAACATATTTTATAACGCAGATTAACATCCTGAGATACCGCAACACCTGGTTGTGGTGGAAGACTAAGTAGAGTACTAACAGTAACAGAAGTCGTTGATGACAACTGCAGAGGATACCATTCTACAATATTGGTCTCACCATAGTCAGGACAGTTTCCTTGTGAATCAGCAATAGAACAAACCTCATCAGGGGCATTGCTGGAAGTTGACCAGCTATGATTAGTTTCTTGTATTCTTGTTTCATTATTTATTATCGTTGAGATATCAGTCAAAGTTAACGACGTAGTCGGATTCTCCAACGACGCAGCCGCTGCAGAAAATCTTATATTTACATCATCGACCAGGACCAGTGCAGAAAGCCAGTCAAGTTCAATTCCTACAAAGTGTGATTTTTCCAATGACATATTCCCATTTCGATAAGCAACTTCATTAGGAGGACGCAATTGAACCCAATAACTCCCTTCACTGTTTGAATGCTTGTAACAGACGAGGTAACCTCCGGCAGATGTCGGCATATGGAATGTTAGTATTTTAGTTGAAGGTACTCCTGGGTCAGTTGACACTTCAACACCACCTCCGATGTCAACACTCGGAGAATCTAAGCAGTTAGTGGTATTTGTGTCGGGATCGAACTTGATGAATTTAAGTTCAGGAGAGGATGTTTGTTGTAACTGCGATACTGAGATTGTTGTTTTAATTCCAGTCAGATATTTACTAGCTGGGGTAATAATATTCCATGTCGTAGCTGGTGAACTTTCAACAACAAAAGGTGACCCTGCCGCAGACGGTACTTCGATCCACGATTTTGTAGTTTGTCCCGCAAAAAGTGTATACAAACAAAGCCTGTACTTTACAGCTGTGTTTGCTGCTGTCCAAGGCAGTGTAGCTGTAAGCAAAGCCGTATTTTTAAGCCCCTCCGAGGGTCCTAAATTTTTACTAAAAACCAAAGATGTTTGTACGTATTCCGAAGAACAATAATTACTGGTAGTGGTGATCATCGCTGCATCACTTCCGACTGTGGTATTGAAAAGGGATTGCTCGCTTATGTGGTCGAATAAAATAGCAACAGCGGTTTGGTGACGTGAACTCCCCTCTACGAGTCTCCAAGTAATCTTTGGATCCTGAACTACAATGGGTCCGTATCTCCACCAAGTTTCAGGTTTTAATCCTCCACACAGATAGTAAGCACCATTAGCAATATGTTGAGGTATGATAATACTCACTTCTTGATTGTCTTCATATTGTGTTAACACTCCCATGAACATAACTTGTTCAGTACCAGTTGGTTGCGATAAACAACTGTCAGATTCAACAATTTTAAAATTTGACTTATTAAGCACAGGTTCGATTCCCTGAAATGAAAACTTTTGAAGTGAACCTCCCATAAGGGTAACACCTGATTCAGGCAATGGTACTCCATCTAATTTGGCAATGGGAACAGACTTCGGATGAACTGTTATGGTGTATCCCTCAGTGTTGTTAAAAGTGTACCAGTTACGAGATCCGTTGGATTGATAACAAAATTGATATTCTCCTCCTTGAGCTGGCATTGCCAAGGTCGCAGCAACATCAGACAAGGACCCGACGGCACAATAACTTGGTACAATATCATCTAATATAGTTTGGTTACTAACGAATGAGATATATAAATCAGAGTCTTCGTCAGTCACAGTTTCGCTAAAACAACTTTCACTACACACGGTTTGAGTAACAAGTCCGTGACCCTCTTCATCTGGACAGTACAATGACAGCTGTGTGTCCTTCACTGTACTCATAGTGAGACATGTTTCGGATAATAACACCGCCTTTAAAACATCATCAGTGCTAAGAGATGCATCGCGTGATGATATGGTCAACAGATTCTCAGCTCCGGCAGTGAGATGTTCAAGACCTGAAAGTTGAATGTCTTTTGATTGTGTTACCTGAAGAGTTTCATTAAGAAGTCTCCAATTATACGCTCCATAACGTAGGCAAACTGAGTATAAATTATTACTAGCGGTGACACTATCATACTGTGGGAGACTTATATAAAAATCGACGATCGTTTCATTCGTTGTTGTTGAGTGAGGTGAAACCATCTCACGCAAACCAGCACTGTTAGAGTAATCATAATCTAATACTGTCGTACATGACAATCCCTGCGGGACTAATCCAACGACCGTTCCAATTGAATTCGCTACTAAATTTCTATCAATTTCATGAGATCGGATGTCTATTATTGAGGAGGCTATCTTTAATGGACTCAACGTTTGACCATCACTATTAGTCATTGTCCAGGTAAAGTTAACTACTGCAGGGGATGGTGTCAGCCACTTCCCTGATGTTGTTGTTACTTTTGGTAGTTTTCTCCAACTATTTCCAGAACCAGTTCTACGATAACATACAATAAATGTCGTGTCTGGTATATAAAGAATTGAGAACACTTCAGGAAGATAATCAAGTTTTGCAGTACCAGATTCACCATTAAGAGGATAAGGATCTTTTGTCAATTGCAACGACAAGTGTGGAGTGTTAACATCGTTGGTTGCGGAGTACCAGCAGGCGCTGGTAGCATATTGTGTTGCGGTTACTAGTTTTATTCTATCACCTCCTTCAATTCCCCAAAACCCATCAACTAAACTATCAACTGATGGTCTTCTACTTAAACTAGACTCTCTGTCAGTTATTCTGATCAATCCCCAACTCCCTCCACAATTATCAAACAAGCTCGCCTCAGTTGGTTCTTCGAGTACTTTTATGGGTTGTCCAATTTTTGTCCAAACGGGAAGTTCGATGCCCGGTGACAGCGATTTTAAATATTGTCTGTAATCTTGAGTTGATATGCAAACATCATACATACCAACCTCAGATGGAAGTTCAATATAAATCACTGCTTCTGCTGTCGCAGAGTCACCTGTGTATGAAGTACTGTCAGGGTCTAGTATTGGGTTGTACCAACGGGTACCAATCACTCCAGGATATGTAACTGTTGGTTTGGTGAATGACGATAGCCATGTTCCATCAGTATTTATCTTTGATGTTCCGTTGTATAAGTCAGAGTTTAAAGTTTCTAAAGAACATGGTCGACCTGATGCTACTAACTTAACGTCATCGAGTGATGGATGACTGAAATTGAAAGGACGAGAAAGACCTAATTCCGTCTGCGGATTATTTATTAATATTATCGCATTTTGACCAACTGTTGGAGTGACAACAGTCAAAGAAGTTTCAACTGTCTGAGATTTAAAGATTTTTGGATACTCACTTGGGTCACTACCAAAACAACCATCTCCCTCAGGACAAACTGGAAACCATAAAGTATGAGGAAGTACACCATTCCTAACAGTTGATGAATGACGTAGACAAACTGTGAATTCTTTTGAATTAACAGGCGCTTCAAAAGTAAAAAACGCCACAGAATCAGTAGTTTGATAATCCTCCATTGTAGTACCAAAGGTACTGCTGCTGAATATTATTTCATTTGTTGTCAGATCACTGCTCAGCTCTTCACAAGTCATAACAGTTGTATGAGTGAATACTCTCACAGCAAGAGAACCGTTGTCACTTGCGTTAAACCTCGATACTAGTCTGTCATACAAAATCGACTTAACAAAGATTCTGATATCCTGTTTTTCCATAAAAACAGCTGGTTCGATACCAGTTGTGTAGTTAGTTAACATTAATAAACTTTCACTTTGAGAACTCGATAACGATATGGTTGTCGTTCTTGTAGCTAAAGCTACATTGAGAATGAGTAGGAATCCGTACACTAATTTAAACATCATTCCCCTCCCCATATCTGTTAGAAAAGTAGACTTTAGTAGGAGAACGAAAAAACAGTCTAAAAGCTGCTCCTCATCGTTGTGATCGGCATAGTTTTTTGCTAGTTGGAAGGAGAAAAAAAAATATGAAGAAATTTAATTGGTGAAGGAAAAAAAAGAAATAAAAGAGGGGGAAAGGAAAAAAAATAGGTTTCAGAGGGGGAAATGTTTTTTAGCTTTTTTTTTTTTAGCTAGCTGGCGATATACTTTCTCGTCAGTTGCATTGGCAACCCCGGGGAGAGGGTCATTTGATTTTTTTTTTTGTTTTTGTTTTCTTCCTTTTGTAAAGTATTCCTCACACACCTTGTCGAGAATTTCTTGCAACGACGAGGTGGTTGCCTTTTTATATGTGCGAAGTGGGATTCATCTTTAGCTATAAAAAATAACACCAAAGATACAATTCCCATAGACGACAGGCATCGAGACTGAAAGGAGGTCAGGTAACGATACTTTTTTTTTTTTTTTTTTTTTTGAAGAAAACGTTGAACACAAGCAAGTAATTCGTTGGGAAGTCAGTAGCTGAGTATTATTGCTATTTTTCAGATAACATCTTCTCATATGAAAAAAAAAAAAAAAAAAGAGGAAAAAAAAAAAAAAAAAAAAAAACACAAAAAAAAAAAAAAAAAAAAAAAAGATTATATAATATAACGCAGCGATTAATCCCTGTGTGTGTTTTTGTTTTTTTGTTTTTGTTTTTTTTTTTTTTGACCGAGTGAAAAACAAAAATGTAAAGCTAAGCCAAATACAGTTTTACCTATTAGACTCCTCAACGCACACCTGAATACGCATAACTGCACGCCATGTTTTTTTTTTTTTTTTTTTAAACATTATATTATTTTGTACACCATACGAAGAATCAAATGAAATAGATATGAACACAGTAAAAAAAAAATAAAACAAAAAAAACACCAAGGAAAAAAAAAGGGAAAAAGCACCTGTATGACTAAAGTGTGCAGAGTGAATAGTATTGTTGCACAGGCTACCCCATAACGCAATCAATAGATAAAGAACCAATAAAAAAAGATTTTAATAAAACAGCTGTAACCAACCACTCCGAGAAATACCCAGAGATCACATCAGATATTGAGAAACAGAATAGCACCTTGTCTTAGTACTTTCGTACAGCTGTCTCTCTTTTTTCCTTCAAAAAAAAAAGAAAAGAAAATGAAACAAGGTCGGTACGCATAGCTCTCGATTAAGGAGGCAAAAAAAGGAAAAAAGTGGACAATAAGATTTAAAAAAAAAAAAAAAAAAAAAAAAAAAAAACGATTAGTTTTTTTTTTTTTCCCAGCAAAATCGCAGAAAATCGCAGTAATGTTATTGTGCTTTAAGGCCTTTTAATCTTTTTAACAAGACCAGAGGCTCTACAGTGCTGTGTAGATACAGCGAAATTCGGAATGGTATTTCGTGTATATTTTGCTTCCTAAAGAGTGAACAAAACTTTGGTAGGGAGAGCTGAACTCAAATTACTGTACTGATACACAGCACCGACCTACCCTTAATGCTGAAAAGGTAAAAAGGGAGGGGAAAACGAAGGAGCAGCCACGAGTTGAGGTCAGACGAACATTTTATCGGCGGGGGAACTCCAATTTCTTTTGTATATTTCTTTTTTTTTTTTGTTTTTTTTTTGTCTCCCCAAAAATGAGGATTTTTTTTTTCTTTTTCTTTTCCATTTTTTTTTTCAATTCAAGTGTTTTCTTCTTTGCGGGTTTCCCCCCCCCCCTTTTTTTTTTGCCGTAAAAAAAATGGTAAATACGGAAAGGGTGCATCTCTCTATGTGCATGCGTGCTCAATAATTCCGATGAATCAGAACCGTACAGCAGGTCGTACAGCAAGGGAATCGTTTGTCAAAAGCAAGCAGAGCAGCTTTTTTTTTTTAAGAAGTATTTTTTTTGAACTATAACTTAGCAGGAAATACAATAAATAAATAACACTACTCTCATTTTACTTGTTTTTTTTTTTTATTATTCTCTTGTTTTGCGAGGAATCCATTATCCTCCCTTTGCCGGTTCGGCGGGGGTAGAACCGTGGATATTTTCTTCAGTTTTAAATTTATTTAACCCACGGGGGGGTATTGGGTGGTCTTTTTATGTTTTTTTTTCTTTTTTCTTTTCTTCTCCTCCATATGTTTATTGTTTCCCTTGTAAAGGAATTCAATAAAATACAAAAAAAGGCTGCAAAAAGACAAATGGGAAAAAATATTCTCTTCAATGACTGCAAATAACATATTGCTTTGCAACGATCGGCTCTGAAACAGCAGTAGCGGCAACAGAAACCAGCCACCTATTCACTAACGGAGTTCAGTTGGCGAGGTACGCCGTTTACATCACTGAGCAAGATCCTCCACATCCGTCACTCTGTTTGTGTTTTATTACTTTATTTATATCGATGAAATTAATAAAAGAAACCACAAAATGAAAATTCATCATACCTTTGCTGGACGAACCTGGTCTCTGTGTGGCATAGTACCATATGGGATCTCACGTCTGTATTGAGGGTGAGCTTGATTCTGAGGGTAAGTCCCTGGGTACTGCTGCTGCTGCTGCTGTCCTGGTTGTGGATACTGCTGTTGCTGTCCTGGTTGGTGAGTTTGATGATGGTGGTGGTGTACCTGTGTTCTCGACCGTTGAGAACTACGACGAGTACTCTGACGGTTAGCATCCTCAATCTCCATTGTTTGAAGAGTCAACGCGAGAGTAGCATCAGCCTGAGTGTCCTCACGAGGCTTTGGTGCCATTGACGCGTACTGGTTTGATAACTGTGAATGCATGTCTGATCTTAGCTGAGAATCCATCTGCGGAGGAGGAATCTGACCATGGCTCTGTCTCAACACGTGTGTCACCTGCGGTTGCTGCTGCACCTGCGGTGGTGGTGCTGCCGGGCTAGAAAATGAACCCTGTGACGCAACATTGTAAGTATTTGGACTCTCATGAACGTACACAATACTTGGTTGCTGCTGAACTGGAGCCTGTTGCATAGGTGGGCTTCCAGCACTACCATTGTAGCTTTGGGTGATCATTCTTTCCTGCAAGATTCTAGCGAGGTCAGCGTCGTTGGTGGTGTCGTTGAGGGACATTTTTAGTGACTGGTTAAGATGTGAAACTGGTGAAAACAAAATAAAATAAACCTCATACTCTTACGAAAGCAACTGTTATCCCACACTGCTATCTCACAGGAATCTAACGTGGTGGAAGAATACATTACTGTTTACGAAATAATAACAACAACAACGACTCCGCTCACAAATAGACAAAAGCCGAGGCATTGGCATAAGACAGCTGAAAGTAACGACTAAATACCTAAGTAAGTTTCTTTTGTTTTGTATTTTTGGGGTCAGATGACTCGTTTTCCTTTGAGAGAAAATGGGGGTGGGTATGCAACTACTTCTTTATTCTTTTTGTTCTTTTCTTTTTTTTTCCCCTAGTCAAAGGAGCTTGCTGGGGAAAAACAGCGCCTCCCCCTTGCCTACTGTTGCGTACTAACAATAGCCGACCAGGAGGGATCTGGTGTTTATTGTTTTTTCCTCCATTATTTTTTTTCGTTCTGTTTCCGTAAAAAGAAAATAATAACAACAGGGTTACCTCTTCATGGGTTTCCCTTCACCAAAACAGGAACCAACAATCGTGATGTTTTGCACTCTTTTGGTCTCCACTCAACAAAATGTGAGGTACAGATTTCTTTGCGTCAAAACTAAAGTGAAGGGGGTGAAACTTTGAAATGTAGAAAACAGTAACAACTTTAGGTATTAAAAAAAACAAAAATTAAATATCAAGTACTTGACTGAAAAAAATATTTGCAGTTGTTAATCAAAAGAAGAACTACGTTTATAGAAAAAAAAGAAAACATAAAAAAGGGAAAATTATATTTTTTATTTGTCTTATTGACCAGAAGACGTTGTCGAATCTGGTAATTCGGGGACCACGTACTAACAGGTTGAGCGTCCCATGCCTAAGGTGAGGGGGGAAAAAAAAAAAAAACTCTCCTCCTTTTTTTCTTTTTTTTTTTTTCCATTACGTCTCAAACAAAAAACCAAAAGCAAGCTCGGTGAGTGAACCGCGGGAAGGAACCGAAGGGAAGGAAAAAAAAGAAAAAAAGTATCACACACAAGGACGATATTTAGCACGAAGTAGAATAAAGTATCACATCTGTAGGCGCCTGCTCATTCAGAGTCATTAGTCGCCAAAGACATTCATTTGAATCACAGAGAGAAAAAAAAAAAAAAAAAAAAGAAGAAAAAAAAAACTTGGCCGCGCGAAATCAAAACCCCGTTTCTCGGAGTGATAGCAGCAAAGGAGCAAGCTTGCGCGAACGTGAAGGGGAAACAAAAAAAAAAAAAAAAAAAAAAAACTCCTTTATAAATACCCACATCATTGAATCAGAAATTGCAGGTTTGTTAACTAATAAGACATTCAATACTTTAAACATCGACGTAGTCCAACTGGATCACTGAACGATGTGTTCGTTACAGGTGTACTTTATAAGCCATTTAATAGTATCAAATGCCTACGGTGCGGTGCCCTCTTCCTGTGGGACGAATCCCTTAACTCTCATCGCTAAGTCCATTGTACCAGATGAAGGTCCTCTGGATTCCTCAGAGACTATGGAGTATGTTTTTATCATTGCCTTTCCACCACAGTTTAGTGTTGGAACGATTTCACGTAAAATAAAGTCAACACGTCCCTTGTATTCCTTGCGACCGAGAGACTGTTTTTGTTTGTTTATATATTTGTTTGAGAATAACCACAATATCTATTGATCAAGTACATACTTTCTGACCGAACAGACTGACCCTGATGCAATCAGTTGGTGGGACAACAAGCCTGACTTTGTGATCGAATCTGTGTTTTAATAATTTATTTCGATTATCACTACGATTCCAACAGTGTTAACTTCGTAGCCAAATTTAATGAAAACATACTTTGGTGATAAATCATCCTTCACTACTTTAGTTGTTGACTTCTGTGGGTTTGGGTGGTCAGATCCAACAGAACCGTCACTGCCAACGCTGCGTAACTTAATTTCAGCGTACATGTTTTTAGAACTTCCTGGGATTAAGTCTTTGCATCCAACGAGGCAAAGGTCGACAATAAGCTGAGAAGCGCTGGTCATGGCTTTACCTACCTGGTCTTTTGCTTTACGCTTTCGATCCTCACGAATTTTCTGCATGTCTTGGGAGAGTTCTGCTTTAGTGAGAGGTGGTTCGGTTACTATTTGAAATTCAAGTAATCCTTCAGCTCTAACTGCTTTGACTGCCTCAATCAAATCATCTTTTGATGTTATCGGATGACCATGAACTTCCTTAATCACGGAGGCTGATACTACTCCGGCACGTTCGCATGCTCCGTCTTGGATGAGTTCAATTGCACGAACTCTACCACCAACAGCTATTAATCCATGGATACCAACTTGTTCATCTTTATCTTTTAGTTTGATAGTAACAGGTATAGACATGCTGTCTTGCTTTTCTTGCTTTTCTTCTGCTGCTTCCTTTGTCGATGGCTCTTCTTCTGATTCTTCTTCCGAAGACTCGTCGTCGTCGTCGTCTTCAGCTGCTGCTTTCTCAAGCTCAGCAAGTCTTTCTGACTCTGCAGTTTCTTCTTCAGCGCGTCTCTTTTCTTCTATTGCTCGGTCACGTGCTTGTTGAGCAAGAACTTCTTGCATCATAGCCTGTGCTTCATTAAGGGCTTCAGCACGTTCCTGAGCTGCCAGTGCGGCAGCTTTCTCAGCAGCAGCCCGAGCCTTGGCTTCTTTTTCAGCAGCTTCAGCTGCTTCCTTCATTGCCTTGGCTTCAGCCATACGACGGGCTGCGGCTTCAGCTTCGGCGTTATCGGCGGATTCACGTTGACGGGCTGCTTCTTCCGCCTCGGCCATGGCTTTTGCTGCTGCGATTTCGGCAACCCGAGCTTCGGCTTCAGCCTTTCGAGCGGCTTCTTCACGAATCTCTGCTTCCTTTGCTTCCTTCTCAGCCCGCTCTTGTTGCTTCTTCGCCTCTGCTTCGGCAGCAGCTTTTTCAGTGGCCTCCTTCGCCGCGCGTTCGACTTTTTCCTTTTCAAGACGTTCCTTTTCCGCAGCTAACCGAATGCGCTCGGCGGCCTTTGCGGCTGCGCGTTCTTCTTTTTCACGTTCCTGTTGGATCTTCAGCTGATCTAACTTCGCGAGATTCGCGTCCAAATCCAAGTCGTCGACATCTTCCCCACCACCAGCTTTCCTAATCTGGTCTCCGATAATTCTTTTAATCGCTCCAATAAAATCTTCTCCTTCACCCATAGCACTCCAGATCTTAGCTACTTCTCTTACTTTAAGTTGGTCGATAAACTTTCCAACAGAAGGTCCAGGAGGAGCTCCGGTCTTCTGTTGGTACAGTTCTTTAATTTCGGCTGACTGCATTGTAAGGTACTAAAGATCTGGTAGTAGGGGAGGTAAAAGAAAAGTTATATCGTTATTTTGTTAACAATTTTAACACAACAGTAGCTTTGTGCAGGTAATATGCTGTCAATAATAATCCACTCATCCGATGGTTGTTGTGAATGGCTAACACAAAAAGAAACCGATGACAAATTTGCTCAAACCACATATGCTACTTCACACATAACTTCTTAAAGATTTAGTTATTCTGTTTTTTTTTTTTTTTTTTTTTTTTCAATTCTTCTGGCGATTATTCCGGTCAGCTACGGGTTTTTGTCTTTTTTTTTTTTTTTTTTTTGTTTTTTCTTCTTCTTTCCCTTTCTGTTTCTACCAATTTTGCGTGGTTTTTTTTTTTTTTTTTTTTTTTTTTAGTTTAGCAGAAAATTTAGGGGGAAAGATAAAAAAAAAAAGGAAGCCGCATACTATATATCACAAGATGAGATATATTATTGGGTCTTTATATTTAGTCGCACGCTTTTATTCTATACCTTATTTTTTTTTTTTTTTTTTTTTTTTGCGTAAAACACTACTGTTATCTTATCTTTTTTTTCCTTCCGATGTATCGCACATGTACTCAGGAGTTACGAGTGAACAACAATAAGACAAAAAAAAGAATAAAGGGGAGATTGGGATATTTTAAAAAAAAAAAAAGACAACACATGCAGAAAAAGATAATAAACCCTATATAACGCGATACATGGCGATAACAAAAGGGGGGTAGAGCCTCCACCACCTACTACCCCCCTTTTTTTTTTTTTTTTTAAAAAAAACCTCTCTATCAAAAACAACTAAAAAAAAAAAAAAAAAAAAAAAAGGGGAGTGAAAAAAAAAAAATGGAACTGTATTGTAGTTTGCTTTCACGCAGAAGCAAGTTAACATCTGGCTAGGTTTTTTTTTTTTTTTTTTTTTTTTTTTTAAAAAAAGGAAAAATATTCCTTTATAATCTTCTTACTTTTACTACTAAGAAGTTGAAACCGACGACGCCCTTACACCGGCGAGTAACGCAAAAAAAAAAAAAAAAAAAAAGAGGAGGAGAGTCAGAAAAAAAAAACAGGTAAAATTCACCTGTTTTTGGTGCCACCGGGCAAGGCCCTTCGACAAAGATACAACAATAGCTAGCCTTAGTTGTATCCTTAGTTGAACTCTTTACTTCAAGTATCGTGCTTATGGAACAAGAATAAAAAAAAGGTGTAACAATAAATTCCTCAGGTGCCAAAGATTTTCAAAAAAAAAAAAAAAAAAAAAAAAAAAAAAAAAAACACTCTGAAATCTCCTTTAGTGATATACCTACTTGTCACTCAATTTTCTTTTTTGTTATTCCTTTTTAAAGTCGTCATCTTTTTTTTTTTTTTTTTTTTCATTTTTTATTATTTTTAAAAAGATTTTAAAGGGGAAAACCTCCCCAAGAACAAACAATACAATAAGCCGAGCCATATAAAGAAATAATTTAATAAAGGGAAAGTCGTTCAGGGAAGTCTCTCCTTTATTTATATTATTCTTCTACAGGATCTTATTTAAAAATAAAAATAAAAATAAAAATGAAAATTTAAGCGGGTGGGCAAGCTGCCGCTGACTCCCTCTTTCTTCCGGAACTCTTTTTGTACGAAGAGCGATACCTACTAAATAGAAAGCAGTGCAAACATAACACTTTTTTTTTTTTTTTTTTTTTTTTTAAAACAAGACCTAAGCGATGTTTTTATTATTATTAGATTTGAGTAAGAGAGCTGCAACTTTCCTGGTACGACAGAAACTGAAACAGAGCGTGTTGGACACCAACAGGCTGTCTCTATTATTTCTAAAAGTCAGGTTCCTCCATGCTTTGCCTAGCCAGCTGCTTCGCCTGTTTGTTTACTTTTGATTACACCATCAGTAATACTTTCATGTCAATTATTGTAAATAATAACATACCCGTTTTCTCCACAACGCCTGCCTATCTGGATCAGAAGAGAAACAGTTTTCTGCTGCATCGAGGTTAACCTGTTTTTTTTTTTTCATTATTATTGTTACAGTTGAAATACTGAAATTCAACCAAACATAATACATACCCAAGTAGCTGTCGAAGGGTTAGGTTCTGACGTAAGAAGCTTTCGAATGCTGGAGAAAATAAAATCGATTGATTCTTGTTTAGCAGGGGGGATGTTAAAACAAGGATAGCCTCCTGGTGAAATGTTTGGGTGGTACATCTTAGTCTTGAATCTAACACGTGGGTACTCATCTTTTGATTCAGGGAATACGATCTCAACGTTGAACATTCCCTCCTCAAGAAGTCCTTGTGGCTGCATGATACTAAGATTCCATACGAATACGTTATCAGCTTCAACAGGTCCACCAGAGCATCCATGCATTCCATCTGTTAGAAGTCTAGCGTGTTCGTCTCTGAGAGTTGAGGCGACGTATGACTTTCGGCTTGTAAGTTCAGCACCCTTCTCTCTCCAGCTGTCAGTTTCATCATCTAATTGACGTTTTATCTTCTTTAATCTTGTTACGATACTGGCATAGTCGAATTTACCTTCAGCGAGGTTCGTTGGATATTCGAAAGGAGTTTTTACGAAAGGAGTTCCGTCTCTCTCAACACCCTTCTCAGCAATCTGTAGGTAGGTTTCGTATCTAACTAGGAATTCTCTTTTAATTTCAGGTCGGAAGTATTCAACTTTTCCAGTGAAAACAGATTCAAGGTGGTCGCAAACCGCAACACGTAAGTTCTCATGTTGTATTTTTTCGCTGTAAGCAGCTGCTTCTGCGCGAACATCTTCAGGGTCACGTCTGCGCTTCTTTGCTGTTTGTGTCATTTGGGCTCCAGTTGGCGCGGCACTTGGAACGGCAGATCCTGAACTACTACTTCCAATTGTGTTGTTAACGAACATAGGTGTTTCTCCACCCTTTTCATCATCTGAGTCTGCTTCTTGATCAAGGATCTCTTTTTCAAATCCAGGTTCGTTGTGATATGGTTCACCGTTCATTATTAAACTTTGAATAGCATTCAAAACGTACCCTACGGAGTATGCACTTCTCCAAATTTCTGATGTTTCTCCCCTCCAAGTTCCAAGAATCGATAGGCAAACCTATGTTGTTTTGACGGAATTAAAAAAATATTATTGTTTTACTTTATTATTTATCAAGTATAAGAATCATACCTTACCATCAGCATATAAGTTGGGGTTGAAACGAACTCTGCCAAAGTCCGTTGTTGATATTTTTACTTTTGGTGGATCGTTTGGATATGTGTGTGGGAACCTCATATCAAAAAAGTAATAACCAAAATGGTAAGGAGTCTGAGGAGGGCCAACCATCATTGCAACGACGTGATCTAATTTATCCTCAACGCAGGTTACATAGATTGGAGGGCTGTCGTTGTTCGGACTCATCATAACTTCCTTCAAATCCTTCTGCACGCGGAACGCGCATGAATTCGCCATGGTACCCCCCCCTCGATTCAGATACAATGTTCTCTTTTACCTGTAACGATAACAACATAAAACATTTCACTAAATTGCACTAATTTTTTTTTTTTTTTTTTTTGATGTCGCAAAAAAAAAAAAAAAATCCTCAGTTTTTTTTTTTTTTTTTTTTTTTCAACGGAACAGAAATGACAACAAGGTGCCATACATACTGTTCCGTCATGCGCAAGCAGGAGAAGAAATCTTTTTTTTTTTTTTTTTTTTTTTTTTTGGAAGGGAAACAAGTGAAATTAACCACGTGTGATCAGATTTCTTATTTTATTTTATTTATTTTTTTTGTTGTTTTTTTTCTTCTTCGCAGCATCCATTCTCAATATAATGAGAGTCTTTCAGGGGCAAGATATTTGGTCACAAAAAATTACATATTTTCTTTTTTTAAAAAAGTCCATTGTAGCAGTATAGATTTGCTACACGGTTTACAGTGTTGGTTTCCAGTAATTTCTGATAGGAAAAATTGAGCGACAACCCAGTCTCCAAATTAAATGTTATGTACAATAAAACAGGGAGAGAAGAACCTTCGCATCTTCGGCAAGAAACTACTAACACAAATTTAACTGCAAAAAAAAAGTGAAATTCCGTGTTGTGCCGTGGAAACAACATTTCAGAAAAAAAAAAAAAAAAAAAGAAAAAAAAAGGAACATTTGCTGGTAATAAAGAGCTAGTGGTAACAGCAAAGATGCAGAAGTAAATTTAAATGAATTGTAAGCTGCGTGATTTAACCAAACAACCCACTCTCAAGAAGAGAGAATTGATTAATTATGATAAAATATTAAATAATAATAATTTTTTTTTTTTTTTGACAATTTAAATAAAAACAAACCAAAAAAACAGAACCGGAATAATAACCGAACGAGAACAAAGGATCGTCAACAAAAAAAAAACAACAATTTCCAGGAATGTCTCAGTCCATAAAAAAAAAAAAAAAAAAAACAGAAAAATTCTTCCACAGAAGAAAGAATAAAAGTCCTCGTTAGTGAACTAACGCTCAGGTTTTTTTTTTGCAAAAAAAAAAAAGATTTTTTTTAAAAAAAGAAAAATATTTCTCTGAGCGTGTATTTGTGTCCTTTCTCACAAGGTACGATCATGAAGTAGACTACAGATTAGTTAGCGAAACCGTGAAACAGGCAGCCTTCCTCTGCTGAGTAGACGCTATCAATCATTTTACTACAAGACTCTTAGAGAAAAAAGAAAAAAAAAAAAAAAAATGGGAAGGAGAGAAAAAAAAAACAACAAATCACGTGCGACTTTTACCCCAAAAAAAAAAAGAACAACCAATTTTATTTTATTTTTTTTGGTTCGCAACTTTAGAAAGCAAGAAAACATATAAAAACATTAATTGTACATCTGCCGATGATGATCATCGCAGAAGCGATTCTGTTTGAATTACTTCAAGGTAATAGCCACATGATACTATCCCGTAACACTGATAACAGCGGCAATGACGCACGCGATTTGCATAAAGATACCTATGACTATCATGATGTATCCTCCCCATTTCTTATTTCTAAGTAATTCACGTTGTTCTTCTTGAAATTTTTGTTCTTCCTCAGTCGGAGGGTCCTCAGCAGTCACTAATTTCTCATTATCAGCACAAGCATCAGGATCATCATACAAGTGCTCTTTAGCACTTGCCATGTGATAGCATACTCCGGGTAGTAAGAAACACAATGAAGGACTAGTTAAGGCGCTCACCACAGACAAAACAGTTGTTAAGTGATTGCTTACCATTGCTATAACTACACAAGGTGTACAAATTCCAAGTGTAATGAAGATATGCATCAGTAGTGACGTTTCCTTACCTCTGGTCGTGTCTGGATATATGATGTTTGCGATAGTACATCGACATGTGAAAGTAATTAAAGGAAATGAAAATAACAACATCAGAGTCATACAAAAGTACACTGGTATAACCAGATTGTTAGTAGTTGGATAACACGCAAGTATCGTAGTTGGTTTGGTTGTTTCACTCTGCCATGTCGCGTATCCCATTGATCCTGCGATAGTATAAAAACCACAACTGACGATCATCGTCATAAAAGTTGCTTTTATTAGTTGATTCGACGCTGATCCGACAGGATTTTGATTTCCTCCTCCCCTTTGACCTTTTGCTAATTCTTTCATAATTGGAAACACAGTGAGTTGACATATATAAGACATTGATATAATACTAAATGCCTGCAGCATGTCTACAACACTACTGGGAAAGGCTGAGACTCCTCCTTTTGGAAGCTGTTTTGTTTGTTTGTGTTGATCACAAACAGTAAGACCAATGACATAAAGGGATATTAGATGATATTTAACTACAATAAATAAACATACATAAACAGAAGGTGATACATCTTTGTGATTATTTGCAAGTTCATGACAGGGGTCTTGCGTACTGTCTGTGTGATGCCTCGTGTAATAAATAATTGACATCTGTCGTTAGAGTTTTTTTTATTTTTTTTTTCTTAAAAAATAATTGAAGCAATCATCAAAAAATATCAAAAAATACAAATAGTAACACACCACAACAAAGTACAAGATCGATAACACAGAGAGAAATGATGTGAACCAAAGACCATCAATACGTCTAAGAAATGATAGAGGGAGTGCAACAATAACAAGCCCTGCTAACATGCTTGTGTTTTTATTGAAGTGATTATTTTTTAGTGTGTTGAAGGTATGGTCTGGTAAGACTTGCTGCACCCCTTCATAAAGTAACCCTTTTATCGATACTAGATAAGCAACGAGTGTACCCAAACATATAGCAATCAAGACTGACTGAACCCAAAGACGACCTTTTTTTCCCAAAGCATACTCAGCCATTCCTTCCATCGTCGGTACTCGAGTATAGTCACAAGGAACTCTGTTTGAATTAATCACGCGAACCATTAACACAACTGATAAGTGTGTTGTTGCCGCGCACACAATCATAATAATTGGACCAAAGACCAATCCAGCATAGGAGTACGTGGCAGCTAATGATAATATACCAACACCCATTGTGGTGTTACAAAGGTTAAATACAACAGCAATCGTATGAAGTGGCTTTGCTACTCTGTCTTCATCATAGCGTTCAGCTCCTAACAAAGTTGAAACATCTTCAACAAAGTCCTCTAAGACAGATCCAACTAAGCTAATCTGACTAGAAACACCATCAGACTTATTGGATTTAAATGATCTTTTACTAAATGTGCGCTCTCTAACGGGAGGCCCATTTAATGACATGTTTTTTTTTTTTTTTTTTTTTTTTTGTGTAGAACTTTTTTCAAAGAAGGGATAAAATAAGATATTCTCTTGTTTGATACACACAGTGAAGGTAATTATGTTCTGTTGTGGATCGGCTGAATAACAAAAATAGTATAACTACTTCGATGTCATTAATTTTAAAAAAAAAAATAATATAACTTCCACTACAAACGAATCTAATACAATAACATGTCTACAAGGTATACCAGTATGTTACTGAACTGAAACAGCAACAGAGGCAACATCGACATCAGAAGCAACAACAGACGGAGGAACAGATGCAACGACTGAAGGAAGATCATCATCAGGAGCAACTGACGGAGGTGGTTGACTCGCCATATCAATATCAAGGTTGCTATCTACATCTTGCTCACTCATACTAACAACAGAGGGAGGGTGTGAATGTGAAACAAGAGAGGCAACTGAAGCCAGAACTGTACCTTCTGAAACAACTTCTTGTTTTGGAGGAGGTTTATAGTCTGCGTTATCGAAATTAGTCTCCTCCATCAGTGATAATTCCATCTTCCTTCTCCTCTCATCTAAAGCTTGTTTTTGAGATTTCCAAACCTTCTCTGTTGATATTGGCTTCACTGGTTGGATTACTTTTGATCGGTATTCCTGTTTCCTCGATTCGTCTGATCGCGTACAAACTTGACACTGAAACAATCTAATTTGGTTATTAGCATAACCGCAAGATTCACACTTCCATGTCTCCGTCAGCTCAGTACGACCTAACAATGCAATGTTATTATTGCTACCTGGTCTGGATGGTGACAGCATCAGTAAACAGATCCCCTGTTACGACGTTAAGTTAATAATAAAAAAGATTACAAAAATGACTATTTTTCACTTGTTGTAGTGAAAACAATAAACTAGGGAGTATGAGACCTAACTCTTGTTCATTTTAATTACCTGAAACAATAAAAAAAAAAAAAACTTTTAATTTTTTTTTTTTTTTTCACGCAATTCTTTTTTTTCCTCAATATTCTTATCTTAGTTTTTTTTTAAAGTTAGTAAGCATTTTAAATAAATAAATTACCAAATCGAATACCAAAAAAAAAAAAAAAAAAAGAAACATAAAAAAAAAAAAAAAAGGTTTTAATAAAAATACAATAACAAAAAAAATTTTAATTAAATCCAAAGACATGGACAGGGTTAGCTTTATAGTTTCTAATAAATAGATTTCATGACTGGTATCTCACTGCCTGTAATATAAGCAATCTGTGACCTGCTACCACCACGTTGATATTGACCGTAGTCGTAGTTGCTGTAGTATGAATTGTGAGGAGGTCGACTTTGACAAGAATAACAAATATTTAGAGACCTACCACAGCATTGACAAGAGTGAGGATCTTCCCAAGGCAGTACCGATGGGGTAGGAGTAGGCCAGTATGGTTTATATATGTCTACGTATTCTACCTTAGCAACAGAGTGCTCTGGTTTTATAACAGGGTGGTCTCGCACAGGTGTTGGTACAGGATGATGATACACTGGTGTTGGTGCAGGAGGATGGTGATAAACTGGTGTAACAACAGAGTGCTCTGGTTTCGTAACAGGGTGATCTTGTACTGGTGATGGATAAACTGGTGTAATTAGAGACTTTGGTGTCTCTGGTGATATCGATAATTGTTCTTCCAGTTCACTAACAGGTCTCAAAGTAGATGTTGTTGGTGTTGGTGAATCCGATTCCGGTGTTGGAGGCTCAGGCTGAGGTGAAAACACTTTTTTCTTGCTTCTCCCTACAACACCTACAGGCATTTCATCAAAATTCAACAACGGAGGTGCGGGTGCTGCAACACTCGCCATACTAAAAGACTGCTGTCCACCAGCAGCAGAAGAAACTCTGCTGTGGCTCTCAGTTCTTATTTTTGTTTCCTTTACAGTTTTCAAGGAAGGCATCACATTCTTTTGAATTTTTTTCGGCTTGCTGCTTATTGATGGCTTCT